>JAYDZE010566082.1:0-12264 GCA_034509125.1 Monilaria moniliformis
TATATATATATATATATCTGTGTGTGGGTGGGGGGGGGGGTTGCAATTTCTATTAGGCAGTCCTCAAGATTTATGGGAAAAATATATCTTTGTACTTGATTTCGAGCTTTATGATATCAATTCGGAGGACTTTTACCTAGTTTTCCTCTCAAATGCTATACTTAACTTGAATTTTGAGCTTTATAATATTAATGTAGACGACCTTCGTCTTATTTTCGGATTAAATATTACTTTGAGACACTTCTAGCTACTTTCACAAATAATGCCCTGGACTTTACTGAGAGACCATTGGTATTAGAGAGAATTTTATTAGTAGAGACATTTTTCTTGAATGACAGAACTCTTCAATTATAATTTGATGTATCTTTCAACTAATATGGAGATTCCTATTTGTAGATATAGAGAGAGCCAGACCTTAAACTTGAGTCTGCATGATGTTGAATTTAGCGCTAATATAGCATGATTTGATTAATTATTAAATATTTATGAATATCAATATGAAAATTTGATATGTTAGACAAATAATGCGGCGAAGGATTCATATATAGTGCTATTAATTAGGAACCCCACCACTTCCACAGTTGGGATTTCATTCTGTCCACAAAACCTATACCTTATCATTTCGATTCAATGAGAATTGTGGACAAATCATAACCACCAATACATTAGACTTTAGCCCCAATAATATATATATAAAGTAGTGCAACAGAAGAAAAGTTTAGCACAGTAACAAAAAATTTCGAACTTATAAACTGTCTCCTTAAAAAAGAAAAAAAAAGGAAAAAAAGAAACTCTTACATATCATATACGAGTATTATTCAGTGAAGGGAACAATAACGGACCTAGAAATTTTGTAAAAAATTTACTAAAGATCAATTATCACCTTGTTCCCCTCACTGAATAATACTCCGTATATGATATGTAAGAGTTTCTTTTTTTCCTTTTTTTTTTCTTTTTTAAGGAGATAGTTTATAAGTTCGAAATTTTTTGTTACTGTGCTAAACTTTTCTTTTGTTGCACTACTTTATATATATATATATATATATATCAATGATATCCTAAATAAATAATTTATAATAATTTTGACCTAACAATTAAAGAAATTAAGAAAAATAGTTACAGCTGATTCGTCTTCTTTAATTTAGCAAAAATAAAAGAAATCACTAGTTATTGATATAGTTATTGTTGATAGTGAATGCAATATGTAAATACATTAGGCAGTATGAGCTACAAATAATTTATCGTAAGATTTTCATAGAACATTACGATAAAATAAAATCCAAACTTTGATTCAACTAGTATGGAGACCCCTATTTTTAGGTGTAGAGATAGTCGAACATTAGCCTGAGCCTCCATGATAGCATGATTTAATTGGTTAGTGAATACTGATATAATATCAATATCAAAATTTGACCAATTACCAAATAAATTGATATAGATTTTTGAGATATGACAATATCTTTATCAATAATATATCTGATTTAATCTTTTATTTAATATAATTCAAAAAATAAGTAAATATATATAATCAATAAAAATATATTTCCTTTGGCATAAAAATCATGTTCCTATAATTTTGTAATAGTTCGTGCATTTAATTGTAATAATCAATTATTCAAGATATTTTTATTTTAAAATATTAATAGTTTAAGATTCAGATTGTAATTTACACAATTTATAAGGAGGAAAGAAAGAAGACCGGACCTATAATACGGGACTTTCTCATGTTGATGAAAATGATTAGTTAATATTTTCTTAAATATTAAAAGTTATAGGTGTCCCATTGTGCGGAGCTATTGGCTTGTCAAGGATTTATTGAAGTGAATGCAAGTTGTACCATATGAAAAATTTGTGATCCCCACATCTTTTTATATCTATTTCAACCAATGAAACATGAGGAAGCGCAATTAAAGATCTAACTTAGCTGTTGAACTCACTTGCTTCGTTTTTTTTTTCCTTTTTTTTCTTTTTATAATCCAATTCAGCCAAATAACTGAATGTTATAAAATATCAAACTAGCGTTAATTAAAAATGAAAAAGAAAACAAGGAAGCCAGTCAGTGTGACCATAGTGGCAAAGGGTCAATTGGGCGCAGCAGCCAAGAAAGTTTCAAAAAGTATTAAGATAATTATGTCCAATGAGGGATACAGAAAAATAAAATAAAGTCATATTGGAAGAAATGTGACAGGGTCAAGCCCACATCATACCAACCACTTTCCTGTAATTTTCCACTTCTTTTCTTTATCTTGCATGTTCCCACTTCCCTCCATATTCAAAAAGAATCTTTCATGAAAGTATTACTAGAGATACTGAATTTGTTTATTTAATACATAGTTCACGCGGAAGACAAATTTTTGAATATATAAAGAAGGTAAACACTGTTATGTTAATTCACAGCAAATGAATCTAATTAACTTAATTATCAACCACTAAACTCCCTTTGGTTATGGCTAATTAATAAATATACTATCTAATCCAAACTCATCTTTGAAATCTTTAGAACTTCAAAGTTACTCTAATATTTAGTTTACCAGTGCTTTGTAAATTATACAAGAGTGTAATTTATGTAATACACACAACAAATAATGATTGATAATTCCTATACCATATAAAAAAACAAAAACATCCGATCATGAAATATGAATATTCTGGGACGTTTTCCAAAAATAAAAAAAAGGAAAGAAAGAGAGATAAGAACGTTTCTGCCTTTTCTTTTCGAGTTGCGATAAGAACGAATTTAAAATATATTATTGTGTTAAATCAAAGTAATTTACGTTGATCGATCTGAGTCAACCTAATCTTGTTGAGAATTAAAAACAGAGAATTTCTACTCACCTTCCCAGATTTTGCTTAAACTTTGACATGATTATTAAAGAAACAGAACAAATAAGAACATAACAAAATTTTGACTTATAATAACGACGCATGCACACATACTTGTAGGAATGATATGCTATGAATTCATTTTTTGAGCACGCTTCATATTTAATCTATATTTATATTTTTATTGTATACATTAATTTATTTTGATTCTAATACCTTTAATTTTTTTATTGACATCTAAATTTATAGAAATGACATAAAAGTGAAGTAAAAGAAAAAAAATAAAGATTTAATATATTTTAATTTCATCTTATCCCAGCTCAAAAAGGAAAAAACTTCAAACAAATAAGTTCTTATCTCTCTTTCTTTCCATTTTTATTTTTGGCAAATGTTGTTATTTTCTTAGACTTCGTTACAATGGTATAACATCAAAATAATGCAACTGTGCATTAAGCTTGCAGAAAAATTCAATGCTTTTTTTGTAATGGATCCTCGAATCTACGTTTGGTTCACTTGAATCCTTGTCTTTGTGTTTATTGTAATCGAGTTCTCGAACATTAATTATTATTATTTTTGGATTGCTTCATAAACAATATAATATGTTTGGATTTTCCTATTTTCAATACATGTTTTTGATGATAAAATGCTAATATATGCAAATTAAATTTGAGATTCAATTCAAACAAGAGACAAACGGATGAGTCGATATATGAACAACATGAAAAATTATGATGACCTAATTAATTACATATGGAATTATGAAACTAAAAAGACTTATTATGTATAATGTAGGGAAATTTATAGCTTTTATCTTAAATCATCGATCATTATAAAAATACCATGAAATATTGACAACATAAAATAAACGAACTATTTAAAAACTAATAAAAATACAACAAATTCTTTTTTGAACCCCCCCTCCCCCCCCCCCCCAAAAAAAAGTAATTACAATAAAATACAAAATGCATATACTATCTGAAGCTAACTAAAATTTCCGATTGTTTCACTTTAGGTGACGGATTTTGGACTATTCTAGTGTGGAATTTTAGTTCTTTTTAAAAATGCATGGCATATTTTTTTTAAAAAAAAAATGTGTCTGAGTCCTTGGACAATTTTGAAATAACTCCTCGTACTTCAAAAAATTAAGTATTTTTCTTGTTTTAATTAGTTGTGAATTTTATATTTTATTATAATTATAGTTTGAGGTATTTATTTGGTTTCAGATAACTGATGTATTTTATTTTAAATATCAGTAGTTTATAATATTTTATTAAATAATAAATAGATTATATAATCCGTAATTTTCCCTATAATGTATTAATTCTAAAAAATAAAGATAAATATGCATAAATTGTATATACATAACGCCCTTATATTTTAAATTGAACCGAATTGATTTATTTAAATCGGTTCTATTTTTAATAATATTATTTCTTTACTAAATTGCCCCTACTATATTTTCAAAGATATCATTAAAAAGTTGTTTTGATTTTTTTCTATTTACACAATCTATGAGTTATGAATATACAAATCTTAAAAATATCAATTTTCTTTGAGAAAACAAATCTCTATACTATTGGAACGATGAAAATTACCATAACTGATGGTAATACTATCAGTTTCTATATATATGAAAATTTTATATTCTGGATTGAGTTATAATGCATGCATTTTTTCATCTTTTCTTTTATAATAACAATAATTATTATATTCATTTACGAGTGCATTAGGAGTTGGACCACTTGAAAACAATGATGATTGATCAATGCAACCATAAAGAGAACTGTACGTTATATATTTATAACTTTTCTACTTAATTATCTCAATTATATATACACACACACACACACACACACACACATAAAGTTTAATTTATAATTTTAATTTAATAAAAAATATTAAATACTTTTATAAAAATTAAAATTTAATATAAGAAAACCGACAATATTATAATTCGAAAGATAACAGTAAATAAAGAAAAAAAAAGAATAAAAGAAGAAAATGAAAGAACATTTTAAATGAATGGTTCACACAAATAGAAATTAGCTGCGATGATTTTTTATGAACTAACTTAAAAGGTTTATTTCAAATTCAACTTCAAATTTAAAATTATAATAAATTTTAAATTTAATTTTTATAAATTTTATATCAAATTAGAGGTCTTGTTGTGATTTCTATTTTGATATGCATATTGGATGTTCCATTATTTGTTGAAGTTAGCATTTTCTCACTCCATTGTGTCAAACTCACGAAGCAACCATCTTATGGAATGAATTTTAAAAAATTATGGAGAGGATATGCTTTATTGATAATGAAAGATTACAAATTTCATTTTGAAATATAAATATATATTTCTACCTTAACTTACGGAGGAGAAGGATATTTATGTAAAATACAAATCCAATTAAAATGGTCTAAACCTTAATTTTAATTACTTATCAAAATGACAAAACTATTCTATCATAGTTTTACAATTTATGTACATTTCTAACAACTTTAATTTTAGTACAATCTGGAATGCAAAGCGTGAAACATGCGCACATGACAAGAAGTAAAACGTGTAAAATGACTATTTTGTTATAGCCACCAAAAAAATAAATATATATTTGGAGCTGATTCTCAATTTATCTATTTTTCTATAAATACCCACATATTATACCCCCGAACTCACCTCCTCCACAACCAACATACTTCACTAAATGCTCTCTACTCTTCTCTCTCACAAAACACAGACACCCTTCTAAATCAAGCAATACGTAGAGAGATGGAGTCAGCCAAAACTTTAACCTTCAAGGTGGCGAGAAAAAACCCAGAGCTGATCGCTCCGGCAAAGCAAACGCCTCATGAATTCAAGGTCCTCTCCGACATCGACGATCAAGAGGGCCTCCGGTTCCAAATTCCGGTGATTCAATTCTACAGGAGGAACCACTCCCAGGAAGGGAAGGATCCTGTGAAGGTGATCCGTGACGCCATTGCCAAGGCTTTGGTTTTCTACTACCCTTTCGCCGGGCGTCTGAGGGAACGCGCCGCCCGGAAGCTGGTGGTGGAGTGCACCGGAGAGGGCGTGATGTTCATCGAGGCTGACGCAGATGTAACGCTGCAGCAGTTCGGAGATGCTCTTCAGCCGCCATTCCCATGCCTGGAAGAGCTGCTTTATGATGTTCCTGGATCCAGCCAAGTGCTCAATTGCCCCCTATTGTTGATTCAGGTAAACCTACACACCAGATCTTCTATTTCACTTCCTATACAAAACTTCTGAAAAGTACGTACGTGTGTCACTGATCAACTTTTTGCATGACAAAACTTTTCAATCTACACTTGCAAATCTTTTTCAGTTTTTACTAGATTCCCTTTTGGATAACGGTTTATGGGTAATACAGCCTATCGTTGTGGTTGTTCACTTTATTCTTTGCTTCTGTTTGGTGAAAATTTTAGGTAATTAGTAAAACTAATTGAAATTTATTATACAAACAAGGTTCACATAAAACAAATCTTTATAATATTAAGTTTTTTTTGTTGTATTCTAAAGTTTGATAAGGATTAGAATTAGAGCCAATGGGTTTGGGGAAATTCTACTCAGATTAGAATTTTGCTTATTAAATTTTTTTCCTACTTATAATTAGCCCTCCTAATTTTAATTGTAGTATGCATCATATTCTCATAAAAAATTCTCTAGTGAAATATCATGGCTTGGCGTCGCATCCAGACGCAGTATTGTAATGACTAACTGAAAAACCAATTCTCATGTTCTTTATACTTTTTACATGATTGTGTGTGTATACTATTTACCAATAGTTCTTAATAAAATACTCAGAGAAGAGGCTCTCTAATCGATTTTTGGTCTAATTACCACCAAATGTTTAGCATCATCATTCTACTAGATACTAATACTAGTTTATATTAGATTAGAGCATCAGCAACAGAGTGTTTAACACTCTGTTGAGCATTCTGTATAGTGCTCAGATGAGAGAATCATGCCATTGCAGTACTCTGTTGAGTACTCCATATAGTGCTCAAGCAATGTACAGAGTGCTCGAGCACTCGCAGACTTCTTAAGCGTCGCCCAATCAGAGCCCGCCACATTGCCTGATTTATTTATTTTTTATAATTCGAAAATCAAAAATTTCTAAATTTAATTATAAAAAATAAAAAAATAATGAAAATTACTTGTTTTTTTCAATTATATATTTTTTTATTTCAATTATGTAATTTTTTATTTTAATTATGTAAATATTTTTTTATTTAACTTATGTAATTTTTGTTGTTTTAATAAAATTTTAGTATTTTTCGTTTATTCATAAATCAATTTAATTTGAATATATAAACAAGAGAATTTAAAAAAGAAATCAAAAATAAATAAGATCCATGAATGGTGTAAATGATATGCTATTTAATGCTCAAATATTATGGGTGTAAAATTTAGTGCTTAAAGTAGCCATGTGATGCATAAATAATAATCAAGCACTTGTACTCAAAGATAGTGAATACCCTTACGGCGCTCTCTAGGATTTTACTGTTTTAATTTAGTACACTTGATATATTTATTTTTTAAGCGTAGAGGTAAATCTAAGTTTGTAGGATTTAACATATACAAAATAATTTCATTACTTTAGATTCCAGTATTATTCTTGTTTCATGGGAGCATATATTTATCCAAAATTGAAAAATTAAATAAAAATACAAGCATGAACACTGTTGATTTTTCTTGTCACGATAAAGGTGGGATGAGTCGTGAGATAGGCAAGTTTTATTTGATTCGCGAAAGAAGTGGTGCATGAGTCTCTGAGATGGCAGACAGAATTATGATACGAAATGGGTGTTAAAAACTACAATAATTGAGGTTCTGCAGTTTGACAGTGAATTTGTTTCATTTGGAAAATGATTATTTCTACAAAAATAATGCGCCCCCACTTTTCTTTTCCCAATATTGAGATGTAGTCTGAAAATCTTATCGTTTGAAGGTCACGCGCCTCAAATGCGGAGGCTTCATCTTTGCTCTCCGCCTCAATCACACTATGAGCGACGCCGCCGGACTTGTCCAATTTATGTCGGCGGTCGGCGAACTCGCGGGCGGCGCTGAGGCCCCTTCCATCCCACCGATTTGGGAGAGACACCTCCTCAACGCGCGTAACCCGCCGAGAGTGACGTGCACGCACCACGAGTACGACGACGTTCCTGACACCAAAGGAACTCTAATCCCACTGGACGACATGGTTCACCGCTCCTTCTTTTTCGGCGCTGCCGAGCTCTCCGCCCTCCGCAGCCTCCTGCCTCCGCACCTGCGTGGCTGCTCCACCTTCGAACTCCTCACAGCCTGCCTTTGGCGCTGCCGTACGATCGCCATCTCACCGGAACCTGAGGAGGAGGTCAGAATCCTGTGCATAGTGAATTCTCGGACGCGATTCAATCCGCCGCTCCCGACCGGCTACTACGGCAACGCTTTCGCTTTCCCCGTCGCGATAGCCACCGCCGGAGACTTGTCGAGGAATCCGCTGCATTACGCGTTGGAGCTCGTGAGGAAGACGAAAGCCGACGTGACAGAGGAGTACATGAGATCGCTGGCGGATCTGATGGTGATTAGGAATCGCCCGCATTTCACGGTGGTGCGGAGCTACGTGGTGTCCGATGTGACGCACGCCGGCTTCGGACAGGTGGATTTTGGCTGGGGAAAACCGGCGTACGGCGGTCCGGCAAAGGGCGGCGTCGGTGCGATTCCCGGCGTCGCAAGCTTTTACATTCCTTTTAATAATAACAATGGCGAGGACGGAGTAGTGGTTCCAATATGCTTGCCGGCGAATGCCATGGAACTATTCGTCAAGGAGCTCGAGGGGATGTTGCAAGGTGCCGATGCGGTGGCTGGCCGGAAAACCGGAGTGTTCATAGCGTCGGCTCTGTGAAATAGTTATAAGAGAGGTTGTGCGTTTTGCTGTGTAATATTCTAATAATGTTTCATGTACTGGAGAAAGGGAGTTTGATGCCAACTTCACTACTTCCAGTTCCAGCTTTCTTCTCAAAAAAAAAAAAAAAAAAAAAAGAGACTACTTCCAGCTTTAGAGGCTAAATTCTTTTGAGACTATCAGCTATATATGTTGACTGTATGTTTTAGAATTCAGTTTATTCATTTAAGTGTGGTTTATGTAGCCATATTGACTGTCAAATATTAGTTATTTATATGTAAATTGAGAATTCTCATTGGGTCTGTAAGGATAAAATAATATAATTATCAATATTTTATATTTATTTGATCAACTAAAGAGCTATATTGAGAAAAATGATTCCATGAATAGAATCACATTTAGCAGGATGTTGGCGTTTTTAATTTGGGTCTATTGTCTAATTCAAGTTGGCACTTTTGGACTTACAAAATTTCTAGTGATAATAATAATAGTTGGGCCAAGCCTCGTTTGCTTGAACAAATTCATTACATTAATAGCAATGGAAGCTAACTATTTTTTCGACTCTATTGCTACTATTTCAATCATGGCGTGGCCTCTTTGATTAGTAACTTTTAGATTAATTTGTTAATCTCAAAATATATGATTAACTGATCAAAAATAAATCTTCAAAGGTCATCAGCAAGGCAAGCACCGAGCCGATCGTGCAAATCTTTTTAGTTTTTATTTCTTAGAGGCTAAGTTCATTAATTGGTATTATCCAATGATATGTCCCCACCTGGCCATCTCTACAACTTGTAGTGCCATTGCTTCATTTTCATCTACACATATGCATCGCTACAAAATGTTTCAACAGTGACATAAGTTTGAAGAACTATGACACTTATAAATGACATTAAATAAAATTATGACATGTTATAAAGTTGTAGTTAGATAGCTATTATGCGTGTCGTAAAAATAAAAATATATCACAAAATTTAATAACATTTGATGGTGTAGCTAATCTTATGATATATAAAAATATAGTTATATCTGTCACTTATGAAAATATAGCTTTTTTTTTTTTTATGATAATCTATTGATAATTTTAGTTTTGTTAATAACAAAATTAACATAATAATATTTTATGTATATCTGTGTGTAAATTAGAACATACGTAATATTTCTAACACACAATATTCATGTTGTGCATATTCTTCATCCATATGATACAAAGTAATAAAACGGCAACAAGGAATAAAGAAAACACAAAAATATATGTTTCATAATTAATACACATACTTGACGTAATAATTGATAATCATCATAGCTAACAATATTATATTAGTATAGTGAATAATGATCATCATTATATTATGTATTTATAATCAGCATGTTATATTTATTACATATAAGCATATCATCTTAATACATACACTATATCACTATATAATGTGAGACATACCATTATTTCCCAAGATACAAATCATTATAAGGTGCAACTTTCATAATCAAACATATTAAATCGGACAAAAATACGACAAACGATGGAAGTACCTCTAGAGCAAGATACTGCATTTTTCAGCATAACATTGAATTTATACAATCATAACTTGCAATGTATACCATCATAACATTAAATTTACTTTAGCATAATGCAAATTATTTGAGATACTTACATATTCCATTTTTTCATGCTGACTTCTTCATTTGAACATATGTAATTAGGATTTCGTTATAATCTGCATAAAATTACCTTCAATTAGATATATGGGTTGTGAATAAATAATTTAAATCGATAGAGTTATATGAAATTTAATGTTTTGAGATATTTTATGAGAGAGAAAGTGTGTGCCAATTGTCATTGAAAATGAAAGGCGCAATTACAAATTCAAAAATATACTCAAGATAACATTGAATTTAAATCATTATAACGTTGAAGGTAAACCATCATAACGTTGAATGTATATATAATTATAACGCAAATTGTGGAAAAATAAAATTGGAAGATCCCACAGTTGAGCACAACAATCACTCTCCATAAAAAAGAAAAGAAATAGTGCCACGTGGCATAATGCTTAACCACTAGATCTCTAAATCTAACAGTTACAATTTGGTCTTAGACTATAAACATTAAAATTGCTGCATTGAACGCCTAAAGTCATTGCATTCACAGTGAAATTTACCGCACTGAAAAGATAAAATTAAATAAAATTTTCGGTACATAGGGGATTTGAACCCTAATGCTGAAATTATCGAGCGAGGAAATCTTCATGATCGAGAAGCTGAAAATGGTTATCCGTTATTATTTTAAATATAAATTTGCATTTAAACATCTCACTATATATATACATTTAAAACCTATACATATATGTGTGTGTGTGTGTTTTATATTAATGTATACATAGTTTAAATTATAAATCTACATGTATAATTAATTTATGTAAATAAATAAGGAAATAATATGGTATTTAGAATTTGAACTTTGGGATGAAAGTAATTCAATTTCTGTCTTAATTACATGTTGGTCCATGGCAAGAAAATACTGGTGTCCAATGGGGAAATATACAAAGTTACAACAAATTAAAATTTTATCGACAGTCTTTGAAACTTCTACAAGTGAGTTAGTAAATATCGGATAACATGACTCAATATTGAACGATAAGTACTAACAACTGTTTAACAAATGAAAGGCTATAAGATTGAGATAGTTATGAATCCCACTGAAAGATGAACCAACACATATGTGTGATGACAATTCAATAACACGCAATGTGAAGAACTGAACAATAAAGAACAAACATATTTTTATGTGATTTGCAGTAAACTTCTTCCACGTCCATGGACTTATAACACTTATTAGTCAATCCATTAGCTTGGGAACACAACTTGCTTATAGATGCAAGTAACCTAACACAATATTTACCTTATTGTGCTACGACTTAACTTATCCGAGTTCCTACTTGCTATAGGCAGCGATAACCTTACAACTTCTAAACTTCTTATTTTACATGAACTTTACTTGGTTTACTTGAAGGGGGTTTGGTTTGTTTTCCAACTACAAACAATTTATTCGAAAGAACAATTTATCCATATCTAGACTTAAGATATTACAAAAAATTGTCTAGAAAATTAAGAGAATGTTAGTTAGATTACTCGAGGTATACTATGATTTAGATCTGGAGAAATTACTAAGCTCTTGGTTGATACTCTTCTTCGAAGAGCTGCTTGATGACTTATGTGATAGAGAGAGTTTGAGAACTTTGTATGCTTGAGATGGTGCAGTGTTTCAATAGTTTTCAAAGGTTAGAATTCAACGGATATTTTTAGGCGAGATTCAAATAATGTCCATTGAAGAAGCATCAATTAAATCCTTCCATTTTGCAGTTTAAAATGTGCCCATTCGAACTCTGTCTAGTCACTTTCAACTCCTGCAATGTGTTTCAACTACTGCTAAACTTGTACTTATAAAACCACTCCCTAACAACCGATAGGGGTGATAATCGGTTTCCGGTAATCCGGGAAAACCGGTACCGTACCGGGAACCGGTTTCCCGAGTACCGGATAT
>JAYDZE010566104.1:0-12263 GCA_034509125.1 Monilaria moniliformis
TTAAGTTTGAAAACTAAATAACGAGAACTCGCTAATTTTCGGGTTGACCCTATGGGTTCGGGTTATCTTCGGGCCAATCCTATCGGGTTGCGGGCTATTCGGTTTAGGGTCATTCGGGTTGAGATTCTTTTCGGGTGGTGATTTTTCAACCCTAACCCTGTTGGGTTGTCGGGTTAATCGGGCCAACCTACGGGTTTCAGGCTAAATTGACATCCCTAGGCATCCGACTAGCCACATTAAGATTGTGGGAATCAAAAAAATTGACGTTGGACAGTTTTTATACGAAATTGGTAATCTGAAATATAAATAAATATTTCTAATAGTTCAGAATATTTTTGATAAATTAGATATAATTTGGAGTTAAAAGTAATATATTAGTCTAAATATAATCATCATAATTTTCATAATAGTGATAACAAATGCTATCTAGAATTGAGTTTATTTTAGCCAATTAATAATTATAGTTCAAGATTTAAATTCATGATATTGTACCAAATTCTAGTTTCAAAGTATGATCCACCACACATAAATGGTAACAAATAAGGGTAAAATTGTATATACATTTGCAATCAACATTATTATTATTGTCAATTGATCTCAACTTGAATACCGATGATTATATATTGGTGTGTCCAAGAACATTCCTAATTTTTATTATCTCTTCACCATAGTATTGCCTTTGACATTATAAATATTTATAAATAATCTAAAATGCCTAAAAGAAGTAAAGAAAAAAAAAAGACCCACCTTTTTAATCATTATATAAAAATTATATGATAGCATAGAATAAAGATTTTATGATGTGAGGAAGGATCTACTTATGAGTCTATATGAGGTGTCCACATGCTTAGACTTAGTGAGAAATCACATTTCATATTTCATCATTAGAGGTTGATTTAATTAATATCCTACGAATAATGAATGCTACTTTATTATATTTTGTCATTTTAATGGACTTCGTGTACCTTAATTTTAACTATCGAAAGTGATACTTTTTGTTAGTATCTCTCTCTAGACTTGGGCTAGATAGAGAAAATGGTGTATAGTTATGTCATTTTTTGTGTAGTATATATAATTAAGTTTTAGGATTAAGATAATAATTGGTATTACTTATTTGGGTTTTCTTCTCCTTTTGTTTATTTAGCAAAAACAATTAAAGTTCACAGGCTTATAATTTATTAAGAATATTCAATAGATGAATCACCATGACATGATTGTTGGCCATAAAATAAAATAGAGAGAGAGAGAGAGGAATATGGGAATCTCAAATCAATTATACTCGATAGTACTGAAAAATAACTAAAACTATCTATTATATAATATATTTTGGAAATTTCTGCAATCATTCATCAATCAAATTAAATTTGAATAAGCTTCAACAAAGCCGAACATAGTCTAGTCATTATGCTTCAATTTTGTAATTACTATTTACAAATTGGAAGTCCATTTGTAAAAGGGTTATCCATCTATGAGTTAAAGCATGTTATGAAAAGTAAACTAGAGTTATTCATCTGTTTGGTATTTATGATACAAAAAGTGCAGTCCGTGTTAAAGCAACCAGGTCTGCCTCGATTTGCGCGCTACTCACTATTTTGGCATGATATGGTTGGTTAGTGTAACCCACAAAATTGGTGAGATATACCTCCTATGATAACATGAGTTACTCTAACTTATCTACCAAATGGCCCATAAACTGATAATGTTCCACCCAACGCATATATAACAAATTAAAATGGGTCCCAATTCACACACTCTCTCTCTTTCTCTCTCACACACGCACACGCGCGCCTAATTGGGTGTGGTTGTCTTATCTGTGATAAAATTAGCCGCTGAAAGTGGCCCAATATATTCAATATTAAACATAGGGTTGGATTGAAAATAGAAAAAATTGGGACTAAATAGCCCACTAAAAGGTTGGGAAATAAGTTTATATGATGCTTAATTTAATATAGCAAGCTCATGTTGGGTTGGGCTAAGGATTTCATGAATTTCAAATATTTGCAGCAACATCTAAATTATTTTTGAATTATTTAGAATAATCTAATTGGTATAATAAAATTGACTGAGCAAATCAGCCAGAGACACGTGGCAACTGCAAGTAGCTAAAAACAAAGACTTGATTAGGCCAAAAAAATTACAAGGTGTGGAGTTTGATTAGTGGATATTACTGTTGGAAGTGCCACCTGAAAAGTTCATTACCATCTCAACAAATTCACTCATAATTATTTTAATAATCTTGTGGCTGACTCAACCATGACTCACAGACCAATAGACAATTCACACTTTCCATTTTGGATTCTTACACTTTGTAAAATTTCCAAAATAATAAAGTTAAAGAAATATTATTGGGCAGCCTAATTGGTAGTCATGTTAGGATTGTGTAGGATAGTTAAATCGTGTTAGTATTTACGATAAAATTTAAGTTAGAGATAAAGATAATGACTTTAGTATGTTGTTTGGTAAGTAAGATAGAAAGTATGATAAAAACTAATAGAATGTTTGGTAAACATGATTATATTATAGATAAAGTGTGTAATGACTTTTTTACCATTTTCAATTATAAATATTATTTAATTTAATAATTTGTAATCAATTAATTAATTATAATTTGTACTCAATTAATTTAATTTTACCCTCAAGATACATAATCTTAGGGTCACCCTATGATAGCAAGACATAAGTTAACATAAGAGAATAGTGATTTTCACGCCAACCAATGCGGGTCTAGATAACCAAACACAGACCGGAATATGGATACCAAACACAACTCAAATCACTGTTGGATCATGATAGTGCTATCCTATCATAGGTTATCCTATAAAGCGAACAAGGTTATTACATATAAACGAGATTAATTTGCTAATAAGAAATTACTTATTTCTTAATTAGGTAATCGATGGTTCAATCATCCAACATTATTGCTTTCTTAAACACAAATCAATGTATAAGGACTGTTTACCAGTTGTTAATTAGTTGTTGGTGCTAATTAAATTTTCAAAGCAAGACATTAGTATTAACTATAGTGCAATCAATTATTTCATAATATTATATGTCTCATCAATTATTGTCAATTTGTCATCATGAGATCACGTCTTACCTAATTAAAAATTTTATTGTCTTTTTTATTTAATTAACTTCTCTAACGTACTAATCGCCTGGTTAATTGCTATTAAGAATTGGAAATTTTATTTGTGAATACCTTGAGAAAATAATAATTTTCTCTTGTAAATAATTAACTATTAATCCAAAATCATTGTGTCAATATATTCCGGACATCTCTGAAATAGAAATAAAAAAATCATTTACCATTACCAATCACTTATTTGCCTTAATTTAATTCTTTTAGTGATGAAATAATCAACACTCAATTCGAATAGCTTGTGAGAAAAGGGTTATGGTAATATATATTGCAATTTCTTATGCCCTACTCTGGCTACTTATGTGTGTCTATATATATATATAGGGATAATTGTCATTTAAATCATAATTTTTAGTTGACTTCTGATCAATCACATGGAACATATATAAAATCATAATTTTTGACATTTTCTCAATTATCCCACAAATCAAAATTTCAGTGAAATTGGTGGTGACCTGTCGTCCGAAATTCAACAAAAAATAATGATTTAAATGACAATTATCTCAACGACATCGTTTTAAAGAATGGACGTTTTGTCCACGTCGGAAATTTCGGCTGACACGTCACCACCAATTTTACTAGAATTTTGATATGTGGGATAATTAAGAAAATGTCAAAAGTTATGATTTTATATTCTAGTTTTGAAAGTTATGGGATTGATCATAAGTCAACAAAAAATTATAATTTAAATGGCAATTATTATATATATATATATATATATGTGTGTGTGTGTGTGTGTGTAATCAACTGTGTGTGTGTAATTGATGGGGCCAAAGTCCTTTAGCTTTGCATGTGCAGTGTTGCCTGTTGGTTGCATTTGTGCTTACTTTTTACCCTTAAATAATTGCTACTTTATGTTCATAAACAGCCATATCTTCAACCATTGTTACTTTCTTGGAAGTATGAATCATGAACTCAACTCACCATTTTAACTAAAATAAATAAATAGAAACTACATATGTTTTAGCAAAAAACACCAAATCAAACGATCCATGAATCTAAACCTAAAGGGTAACAGGATTATTACAAGAACCTACAAACCAAATTAATCAGAAAACAAGAACTCCAATAAAAATTGATCTGTCAATGAAAAAGAAAAAAAAAAGATTGGATTTTTATGTTGAAAAGAACCGAGAGAAATGGTCAATTTTGGGAATCTTCAGACAACTACCATATGAAATAATTGTTAAAGATTCCAAAATCCCATTTTTATTCTCCCACCATGTTTGGCCAATCCCAACTAGCCATTGGAAATATATATAAAAAAAAAAAAACAAAGACAAACTTAGGTTAAAAAAAGAAGCCAATAAACTGTAAATTGAAGCCAAGCAGCAGACTTGCCTAGAAGTTGCATTTTTCTCTCATCATATTTCAAGAAAACTCAACCCCTTGGAGGCAATTGCTTCACATGTAACATGTTGCATAGTTGTTTCTCTCTTAAGCAATGCCCACCAAACCACCTCGACGGCGAGGACTCTGCCGTCTCCAACATGTCTTCCACCTGAAAAAAGTCAAGAAGAAGAAGAACAAGAAGAGAGAGATGGAGAGAGAGAGAGGGAGAGAGAGAGAGGTGAGAGGTTTGGAAGGAGTGGATTGGTACTTATAATATGGGAGAATGGTTTTGCTTAGTACATAGGGAAATAAACAAAGATCGACAGATTCAAAGAGGTTGGATAAGAAAAAGGAAATAGTTAATAATAATAAATTTCCATCTTAGTAAGGAGGCCTACAAAGTTAAATAATTTTACTTTGTTCAAGTGCAAGAAACCTTTTTTTTAGAACTAAAGGAAGGCAGGGACTTGGTTGCATATTGAAGTGGGAATCTGAGCAAAGCCCATGAAAATTTGTGGGTCAAACCCTAATTTAAATTAGTAGTAAAAACAAAGGAATAATTAGAAAAATATTGTTGGCCAACAACTAGCTTAGAGAGAACAATCAAAGATAATGATGGGGGCGGCTTCGAGAGTTTTTTTTTAATCATATATGTAATTCTCAGTTTATGAAAATCAAGAAAGAATTTTAGGTTAAAAGATACTATTGCTAAGCTAGGACTATTAGTTGGAAACCTGGTTAATTAAGCAAAGATTGGATAAGAATTCCATACATCACTATATATTATTCTCCCTTAAGATGGTATCTAATTTTCTGTCACATTTCATGCTCTGCATCACTATATTGCACGTTACGTGAGCATATATAATCCAATACAATAATATAGTGGCGGATGTACGGGGGTCGGCTTGCCGTAAAACCGTCATGGTCGCTCCTCAAGATGACCGGATTTGTATGAGGGAAACTGAGCAAGAGAGTGTGACTGTGTGAGAGTGAGAGAAAGAGAGAGAGATGAATGTGTTGTAGGAAGAAACGAAAGCTTTGAACGTATTGGAGATTATATTTAATTTTTTGTGATTTTATTTCGCTCCCTTTATTTTTTGGTTCTGGATCCGCCATCGAGCAATATTACGATATTCAATATATGCGACGAGAATTAAACCAGAACTAGTGAAATGCTCCAAGTATTTATGCATTAACAAATTATATCGAATTATTCACTTCTAAATATCGCAACAAATAATTCACTTCACTAAAAATGAAAAATAAAAAGTTTTCATACTTGGATTGTATGTGTATATGCTAATAGCGTTTGATTTCCATAAATAAATTCAATCATAACTTGCATTTTGCACTCCATACTATTGGCGCAATGTGTAGTGGGTAACCTCTCTCTCTCTAAACCTTGGATATTATCAATTGGAAAGTGTACAATATTTTTGAAAAATATAATTTCTAATTTGAATGGTGGTTATATTTATCAGAAATATGCATATATGCATTGGATTTCTTTCAAATTTGTATCCCATTTCTTTCAAATTATAATACACTTCGTTCAGTATTTTGTACAAACAAATTATAATCTTTCTTAAACAAAATCATATTTGTGCTAAAAAAGACAATTATATTCTCTGTGCATCGCACGAGATAAACATTAGTTTTATTAATAAAGTTACTAACAGCCATCCACCCCACCCAGATAGGATTAACTCTCAGCCACATTGCAACCTTTTTTTTATCAATTTTCTTTGGTGGGCCATTACAGATAATGACACTTTTGTACGGATTTAAGAAAAAATAAATAAAGATTGTGAATCTTCATACATTAAACAAAACAAAATATTGGAGTGGCTTATTGAGTCAGTCGAACTCAAATTTCCATCAATCAAAATATTTTTTTTTTTCTGGTTTTTTATGTTTGATCTCATGGGGTGTTGTGGAATCATGTCTTCTCGACAATGATTTGCCTAAGTGGATACCATATCATAAATGAATTCAATTTTGCTTATTTCAAGAATGGAATATGGTAAAGTAACAATCCAACAATCAAACTCTTATTCACTTTCCTCTATCTTTGTCATATTGTCTATTTAAATAAAATAAAACTAGCTAATGGTGATACAATGCACTCCTTGTGCGATTGCATCTGGTTAAAAGGGGTGACTCCCGCGCAACCGAATGGGCAACCTAGATCAGATGAAACCTAAACCCTAAATCCGAAACCCATTTTATGATTACACCACACGTGCAATTGAATGACCAACAACAAACACTATAAACCGTAAACTCTAAACCCTAAATCCTAAACAAGGCAGTCAGACAATTAATGATTCAATGATAATCCACAAAACAACCATAGAAGTGCAAAATTTATAAAAGCTCATATTCTCTTCAAATAGAACTGCAGTTGAGAATTCCAGATAATACTCCAGAATGCCATTCAATGCAAAACTTGAATGAAACATATATGTGTACTACATTTCAATATTTCAACCGGAGATAGGTGAAAATCGAGCTTCGAATACTAGAAATATGAGAAGGGAAAGCTTATAAGCAAAACTCCAGCCAAAAGAATTGCATTTACAGTTTAGAATTGATACCTAAGAAAGACAACTGATTGCTAAGCTGAAGACCCTGTAGTAAAAAACAAAGGGAGCAACAAAGCTGATGATATGTGGCCCACAACAAAAACAGCCACCAGGCTTGTATGTATATATCCTATATAGACATCTCTCCAAAGCATTTGATGCCGCGTATACGACTACAACCCCAGAACAAAAGCACGAATCTCTGCCCAGCTTGGTACTGTGTAAAGAATTCCAGAAAGACCCTTCCAACCAGGCATGCTTTCATCGGTCACTTGTTTCTGTTTCGCGACCAGAGATGGGAAAAGGGGAACAAAAGAAACACCAAAATGACTTCCCACTCTTCTAAGGCTTGCGCTTGAACCTATCACGATTCCCACGTCTGCCTCAAGCAAGCAAAGCAAGTCACCCACTGAATCTCCAATATAGACCGTCAGGAGCTTCTTTTCGTTGCAGCAGTTCTGCAAGATTTTAGCAAACGCTTGAACTTTGTCGATGGGGGACTCAACCTTCTTATCAATCTCACCCGTGGATAATGAGTCTTCATAGATGAACTCATTTGCATGTACAGTAACAGCTTCTAAACCACCTACATGAGGTTAGACCAAATTAGTTTAACAGAATATACCTCAACACTCAAAGAAGAATTATGAAAACCCAGTCCTGATCTTAGACAATATAAAACAACATAAAGCACTTCATAACGTACAGATTCAGTTTCACACAAGATCATAACAATACGGGATCTTACATAAATGAAACTCAAGGTCTCTTAAATCAGATCCACTTGATCGGAAGTTCAACATTCCTAAACTAAAGGTAAGGATGACTCTTAAGTTTTACAAATTCACTTTAATCCCCAACTAAACTTGAGGATGCAATATACATGTTTCATAATGTGATACCCAGATCAATAACTCAATCACTCAACATAAGTCATTTAACCCAAAGTTCATAAAAGCTTACCTGAGGAAAAAGCAGACCTGATCAGATCACCACACCAGCAATAAGAAAGGATATTAATGTTTTTGTTCAACTTTTCATTCCTAGCAGCATTCTGGAAAAAATTGGTACAACCATCTTGTAGGATGAGGCGTCCTCCTGCCCGTTTAATGTCGTTAAGATTGAGACCCTTCAATACCCCAGACTCAATCACCCTTGAATTTGCTTTTTTCTCAAAATCTGAAAGGTGCTCAAGTGCTGTACGCAGCCCTTGATAGTTGAATTTTTCCTCTGCAAAACACAATTGATTACAAAAAATTATCATCTACACTCCAAATAAATTTGCAGGTCAAGAAGATTGACCACATTTATTGTCATGAGAGAACCATAATAACACACCTTTATCAGAAAGCAGTATGCTTTCAATGCATTGTTCATGCTCTTCAGTGTACTGCTTGGAAAGTTCTCCCCATGTATTTCTTAAATCAATTGAGGACATTCGAGCAAGCTGAGTTTTAGATTGGTTTTGATCTGCTTTTGGAGCTGTTATAATTGCTATTTCCGCTAAGATCGCTGATGAGTCCACAACGGTGCATGTCAAGTCGAAATCTGAAAATAACATGAGACAATTTTCTGCTGGATTGTGCTCTTTACATAGAGGAACAACAATATTCTGCACAAGTGGCTGGGCTAGAAAGAACTCTATTTCAAGCTTTATAGCTTGAAGATAGAGCTTTTCAATTATATGAAGTTCTTCCCCAGTTAAAGACACACTCAATGTTTCTAATAGGTCCTCTGTATGCAAAGCTGCAGCCTAACACAGGAAAAGAAGGGGTGGGGGTAGATTAATTGCTGAGACATAAGATATGTGTTGCTTTAGTTGATTGCCAAGCTGGTATTGCTAACAAACCTGAAAAGAATCAGAGGAATAATTGTCTATCCACTTTTGGTACGGATGAACACCTTCATTGGAATCAACAAGTGCCTGCAACTCCCTACCCAGAAAGGCATAAAGCCTCATACAAGGTATCATGGAACCAATGGTATATGCTGCCAATTTTGTTTTCTCAAAAGGAGTAGCCAGTTTACCAGGAGCTTTTATTCCATCAACCTTTCCCGAGGCTGTTGCCAACAAAAAATCTGTATACTTAATAGTTGCAGCAGTTGGGGTGATGTCTTTGGGCAAATCAAAACCCCATACCTGCATAGGCCAATGTGGAGAACAGTTAGGAAAATAGTAACAAAATGGAGATTCATATGAAGCTGATGCACATAATATCAACTTAGAAGCAAAAGAGCTGGATTATAGTCATTAAACTTAGCAAATAAAACATCCCACAAGCTATTATGTCAGGTTTCTGAGTATCTAGTATTTCACCCAACAATGACTAGGAGCAAGATGGTTATTTAGCATAAGCAAACCAAAGAGCCAATCACATGACCAATCTTATTTGTTTCCACCAAAGACATCACTCCAAATGCTGCAACTCCATATAGCATAATAAGCTTCATCTTCTTCTATTCTCATAGGTAAACAATTTAGATTCAAAAAGGTGCCTAATAGATTCAGAAAACTATCTAGAAAACAATTATAAACACTAAATACTTGATGCCAGTAAGACAGATCCATTATTGTGTTGATTTTATATCCCAAAGTATCTACTAATCTTTTTTCACCATGACCTAACAGAACTAGATGCAAGAAAGGTCTCCCCAGGTCTATTTTACAAATAAAGACAAGGGTATAACATCAAAAGTTGCAACATGTTAATTATAAAAAATAATGTTCCAAACAAGAAACAAAAAACTTAAAGCAAACACATGCAGCTGCACAGTCTCATTAATACTTACATCACCAGATGAATCATGCATTTTGAGTTCTTTAATAACATTTTTTCGTAGTTCATTGATCCCAACTTTTGCATCGTCATCATCAGCACATTCCTCAGCCATTTCATACCTGAAGCACAATTCTTCCATAAATAAAAAGTAAAAACATCTTGTACCTCTATATCAATGCCACAACAGACAACCTGAACCTCTGAGATCTATGGCTACATTTGTTAAAATGCCTCTACCTAGAAAATAAATTATTTTTTGTTTCTAGAGCCTTTTAATCAAAATATTAGCTATATCATTGTTTCTTAGTTTTTATGTGAGGTTGCTCTTCAGCCACATAATACCAACTTCAGCAAATGGAATAAATCAAAGAAAATTAAGAGATAGAATCAACACAAGATACCATCCTAGACATGGGCCGACTATGCTGATGTGGGCTGAGAAGAGATGATGATAAAATTCTTGGCCAATTTTCTTGGACCCTTACAATTAGAAATTATATCACATTGCTATTTAGAATAATACAGTCAAATACTATAATAAATTCCACTAAAATAGGTTTCACAACATGTTCTGAAGCTAATCTTCATCACTTGCTTTCATCAATAACACATAGCATCATCTTCACTGAACTGGACATTCTTACAAGTTACAACCTATGGTACAAAAATAAAATAAAATAATAAAAAACCAGAACACTGTCTTTTGCAAGAAACCTAATAGAATCTTTCAATCGCCAATTTTTCCCACCAAAGAATGAAATATTCCACTAAACTACCGACTACATATTCTGTACACCAGCAACGTATAAAATCATTTGCACATTACAAATCTCTGCCTACGCTTATTTCCTTATTTTCTAATATATCAAAGAAACATGTACTAATTTTGCTCACTATTTCTATCATGCTCCAAAACTCAAAGAAATGAAAAAAGAAACAAACATGATTTCAAGAAAATCGTAACACATGAAACAGGCATTGGAATTATATACCAAGAAACAAACATCACTACAGCTGGTATATGCTTATTAAAAAAACTGATAAAAAATTCAACAAATAAAGGACATCAGAGTACGAAATGTAGATCAAATAAAGAAACAGAAGTTAGGATTACTAACGCTTTCACAAATGCACGCAGGAAATACGCGTCCTGTGCGACATAATCGCGAAATGCGTCGAGCTTGAGATTTCCAGCCGCCAAACTAATCACAAATGGAGTGTACAGAGCTTCGGTCCACACATTTTTGAACTTGTTCCAACACTTCTTTCCTAAACCGTCTTCTATCTCCGCCGACAACTTCCCCGTTGCCGACGATGCCATCGGAATTGCTCTTAAATCACCGCTAGTCGATGCGAATTCGCAAGATCGGAGGCGCTGCACGAACGCGGGGGGAGGAATAGAGCGAGAAGAAGTGGAAGAGAGATTTGAGGAGAAATTGAGCGATTGTCGCGATGATAGGGTTTTGAGGGAACTTATCAGTTTCTGCATCAAATTTAGAGTGATTTCCTTATTCTTCTAGAGGTTATTCCTATATAAAGAGTTTTTACTGGTTTTCTGCTTCTGGTGGCGACGGCGGCAGCTGAGGAGAGGTGGTGGTGGTGGTGGTGGCGGAGAGCGGAGGAGAGAGAAAATTGGAGGAGAAGTTGCTAAAGTTACACCAAATTTCAACTTTACTGGCTATCTTTAAAATGGGCGGATGAAACTTAGCGTAATGGGCTTTCTTATTTATCAATTGCCAAAAAGCACATTATAAATCGGCCCACTTAGCCTAAGTTCGCTATGCAATTACAAGTGGGCCCATTAGAAATCGTTTTCGGATTTTTTTAAATAATTAACCTTTTTTCCATTATACGGTTGCAATCTAATTTTTTAATTATTTTTATTTAATTTTTAATTTTTCGGCTAGCTAATTATTTAGTTATGAATTGACAAAAGAAGTTTAAGTGGATAAGAACTAAAGCATAAGAGCAGCCACAACATGTGGCTGCCGTGCACGTCTCGGAGGGCATGAGCAGCGGGCACGCCCGTTGCAATGCTTCCCGCCGTCCAGTTTGTACCGCGTCAACGGGCGTGCCCCATTTTACCCCCACACTCCTGCACACGTCACGCGGCCCTCGTGGCCAATGGTGCGTGTGTGTGCGGCTCACGTGCTTGGCCTGCGGCAAGGCAAAAATTTGCAGCTTTTCCTTTTTCTTTTATTTTTTTATAGATTCGAAATTTGATTTTTAATTTTTAACTTGAACATCACATTTTGTACTTGTCCATAAGACTTAAGGATTTATCTTATTACATCCAAAAATCTAAGAGAGTCTTGTTTCACCTCAAAAATATTTATCTAAAAACTCTTATGCCATACTTGGTATGGAAGAATGGAATGATGATGGAATGGAATGAATATGGGAATGGAATGAATGTAGGAATGG
>JAYDZE010566115.1:0-12263 GCA_034509125.1 Monilaria moniliformis
TTATTCGAGAGTCCGTGATACCAAACTTAACATCACTTATTCGGTAGGGAAACCTATCGAGTAAGGGGTGTTACAGCAGGTGCTTGTTCATCGTCTCTACACATTGTATCACTGACTCAGTATTCTGCCCATAATTAGCGATATATTTTAAATCAAAATTATGGACATATAACGAGGGTGGCATACATATATATACCTCTTTGGGAGTAATCCGAAGATTTGGCAGGTTCCTAGCGATATTAGTACACAAATGAGTGAGAGCAATTAAACGACAACTTTACAGATATGATTCAATTTTCACGAGTTTATAAATCTCACACCTCATATTGAACTTGTTAGAAAATAGATACAAAATAACACTTACTTTGTATTACAATTTTAAACTAAAAAGAAATTACAATAATAACTTTAAACGAAATAAATACTCTATAAGTCGAGTCGAGGTGGACCTCTATCCCCAAGATGAGATACGCTCCGGCTAGTGCTCACGGAATTGCGTATCATCTCCAAAGATAAAACGACTTTCTTCTACTCAATATTAGCACCAAAAATCAAGTAGCTCCAACAAACTTGATGGAATTTGAGAACTAAGTTTTATACTCCTAAACATCACTAGGAATGCAAATGATAATGAGAGAAGAGAAGCTTTGTGTTGGTGTGTTCTTCTCCTCCTTCAAGAGTGGCCTTATATAGGCACTCAAATGCATGTGAAGAGGCTAGCCATAATGGTAGTCATTAACCTCTAGCAAACAATAGGACAAATGTCCAAGCCACCATTAAACTTCTAGCAAATGAAAGGTCAAAAGCCTCATTTACATTCACTAAAATCCAACAATCCCCAACATGAATGGAAATGTCATATGCATGAATGTTGACACATAACTTAGTTCTCGTGACACAATATTGTATTAGGATAGATAACTTTTGGTTTTGAACCCTCCATAGTTAACACTATCGGGCGTACAGGCGGACTAGTGGATGCGATATCCTGAATTATTCCTCCTTCAAGTATACCAAGACAATAGTATTAACACAATATTGTCTCAACCCCATCAGTTCTGACGTTTGTGTTTGTTTAGCCGTGGACAGCCTCTTTGGATTCATAAGTGGCTAACAACATTTGAAGTGGCCCACACTTCTCACTTACATAGGCGATCTTTCACTTAGTATCCTGCCATACTCTACTTCCTCGAGGCTTCAAAGAATCGTTAAAAGCAAAATACTTAGCCTCTTACCACATGCAGGTTACAACACTCAATACTTTCTAGGGAATGAATAAAGACTTAGTCTTTTGAGTGTTACTATACGGATTATTATAGCTTAGTTTTTCCATTGAACCAAGTTCTTGGGATCTCCAGTCATCATGGTTGGGTTACCACTATAGTCATCCTTAAGATGTGGACTTCAATCCCATTCCCTCTAGCAATTTGAACATTTGATCTTGATTTAACTCTTTGGTTAATGAATCCACTAGGTTTTCTATTTGACCTAACATAATCAACTGAAATAGCCCCACTTGAGATCAATTGTATAATGGTATTGTGCCTTCGACGTATATATCGGGACTTACCATTATACACACAATTCAGCGCCCTACCAATGGCCGCTTGGCTATCACAATGGATCATCACTGTTGGCATAGGTTTACTCCAACATAGAATGTCTTCAAGGAAATTACGAATCCACTCAGCCTCTCTTCCGCAGCTATATCAAATGCTATGAACTCGGATTCCATGGTGGATCGGGCTATACAAGTTTATTTTGATGATTTCCATGAAACCGCGGTATCTCGTGTAGAGCAGCCCAAAGTTAATAGTATACTTCAAGTACCTCATAACTCTTATCAGAGCTTTCCAATATTTCTTGCTAGGATTGTTCGTGTACCTACTCAATTTATTGAAAGGACATGGAAGATCGGGTCTAGTGCAATTCGTAATATACACCAGACTACCAATGATCCTTGCATATTCCACTTGAGCAACAAGATCACCCCTATTTTTTCTAAGGTGCACATTTAGTTCCAATGGTGTCTTAGCTAGTGGACTATCAAACACATTGAATTTCTTGAGAACTTTCTCAATATAATGAGATTGTGACAAGACAAATTCCTTCAAATGATCTTAGAATTCTTATTCCAAGAACCACATCAGCTAAACTCATATCGACCATGTCAAAATTTTGTTTCGACATACGTTTCGTATCAATGATAATTTTGTTGTTAGTGCCCTTGATCAACATGTCGTCTACATAAATGCAAACAATAACATAGACGTCTGGTAAGAATTTAATGTTCTCACATTTATCACACTTGTTAACTTTAAAACCGTTTGACAACATTACTTTATCAAATTTCAAGTGCCACTGTAAAGGCGCTTGCTTCAACCCGTATAAAGACCGAACTAGTTTGCACATCATCTTTTCTTGACCTGGTGCAATGAACCCTTCAGGTTGTTCCATGTAAATTTGATCTTCTAATTCACCATTCAAGAATACAATTTTTACATCTATTTGATAAATCTCAAGATTGTGCAGAGCAGCAATAGCAAGAAGCATACGATTCGAAGTAATTCTTGTCACAGACGAATAGGTATCGAAAAAATCATACTTTTCCTTTCTTTAAAGCCTTTGACTACCAGTCTAGCTTTAAACTTATCTATAGTGTCATATGCTTTATACTTTCTTTTAATGATCCATTTACATCCTAAGGGCTTGCAACCTTCTGGGAGATCGATCAACTCCCACGTATGATTCTTCAAGATAGAATCAATCTCACTTTTGAAAACTTCTTTCCAGAACGCTGCATCTGAACTAGAGAATGCTTCACTAATTGTCTTTGGTTCTTAATCTAACATATAAGTGAAGAATCGGGTCCAATTTTTTTTTTTTTTTTTTGCAGTTTTACCTCTGTTGCTACGTCTTGATTCCACATCAACATGATGAAAACTAGTAGCTTCATCAATTATTCTTTTTCCAGAATTGATTTTGGCATTCTCGCTATCTTTATTCTTACAAGGATAGATATTTTCAAAGAACATTGGATTCCTTGACTCTATCGATGTACCCTCCTTCACTTTGGGTATACTCGAACGATGAACCAGAAAATGATATGCACTACTGTTTAATGCATATCCAATAAAGATGCAATCGATAGTTTTTGGGCCAATCGCAACTTATTTTGGCGGAGGCACTTCATCCTTGGCCAAACACCCCACACTTTGAGGTATTTATAAGACGTCTTGCGTCCTTTCCACAATTTGTAGGGAGTCACATCCTTACCTTTAATTGGAATTTTATTGAGAATATAGTTGGTCGTTAAAATAGCTACCCCACAAGTTTTGGGGTAATTCTCAACTTATCAACAATGCGTTCATCATTTCTTTTAGCGTTCAATTTTTGCATTCAACAACACCATTAGACTGAGGTGAATATGGGGCCGTCGTTTGATTAGTTATGCCACTTTCATTGCACAACTCCTCAAATGGAGCCACATATTCTCCTCATCTATCACTTCGAACAATCTTGATTTTCCTACCAAGTTGATTCTCAACTTCAGATGTGAAGTTCATAAAAGCTTCAATAGCTTCGTCTTTACCTCTCGAGAGATAAAGATAACAATATCCTGTGCAGTCATCAATAAAAACAATGAAGTACTTTTTGCCACCTCTAGTTTGCACAAATTTGGAGTCACACAGATCAATGTGAATTACTTCTAGAGCTTCAGTGTTTCTTTCTACCATGTGAAACGGTAATTTAGTCATTTTGGCTTCAACACAAACTTCACATTTATCTTGTGAGTTAAATTCATTGATATTTATTAAATTTAAATATATTAATCTCTTTATCGCATGTAGATTAACATGTCCTAATCTACAATGCCATAAGTTAGAGCATTCAAGCAAGTAAAAAGAAGAGGAATCATTCTCATTATTAACTTGTATCGGTACACGGCGAATTGCCATTACATTCAGCTTGAAAAGTCCATTTGAAAGATAACATCTTCCAAGGAACTTTTCAAATTTGGACAGAAAAAACTTTTCAGACTCAAACACAAGTTTGAAACCACGACTAACAAAGATAGAACCCGAAACGAAGTTCTTGCAGATGTATGGGACATGCAACACATCCTTCAACAAAAGCTCTTGACCAGAAATAAGCTTAAGCATAACATCTCCCACACCTGCAACATTAAAGGAAGCTTCGTTGCCCATGTGAAGTTTCATCCCCTCAACTTGTTTGTACGATGAAAATATGTTTTGGTTCAAGCACCTGTGAACGGTAGCTCCCGTATCATTGGACCATGACTTTTAACTGACTACATGGTTTACTTCCGAAACCACAGCTGCCAAGTCATCTTCGTCCCATTTGTCAAAGTCCTTCTCGTCAACATGAGCCCTTGACCTAGGCTTTTTCTTCTTGCACTTCTTGCAATCCTTTGCCATGTGGCCCGACTTACCACAATTGTAACAATTACCATCAAATTTCCAGTTGACTATCTTTCCATTGCCTTTGTTTTAAAAACTCGGGCTGGCACGCTTGTTGGAAAGACCTCCATTCTCCATCAGATTGGTCTTGGAATCAACCACGATCATTGACTTAGATCTTTTTTCCTATTATCTTTTTCAATCCTGAGTTTGACAATAAGATCTTCAAGAGTCATCTTCTTTCATTTATGTTTGAGATAACTCTTGAAGTCCTTCCAACACAGAGGTAGCTTTTCAATCATTGTCGCAACAGTGAAAACATCGGGGAGAGTCATTCCTTCGGCATAGACATCGTGTACAATGATTTGTAGCTCCTGCACCTAGTCCATTACAGATCAAGAATCAACCATTTTGTAGTCTAATAACTTGGCAACTACAAACTTCTTTGTTCTAGCATCTTCAATGCGGTATTTCTTGTCAAGTGCCTCACACAACTCCTTTGAGGTCATAATAGTAGCATAAACAGAGTAGAGGTTGTCCTCCAAACCGTTTAGTACATAATTTTTGCATAAGAAATCACCTTGACACCACACGTCATAGGCTGCACGAACTTGAACATTTGTTCCTTCTTCAGGAATGTTAGGTGTGTCTTCCTTCAAAAAAAATGGCAATACCTAAAGTAGTTAGGTAAAACAACATCTTTTGTTGCCAATGTTTGAAGTCAACACCTCCAAATTTCTCAGGTCTTCTGCTTGAGGAAGCATCCTTGAGGATGAAAGAGGGGCCACCAACGTATGGGAGGCATTAGCACCACTCGAATTAGTTCCGACGGGAGTCGACATTCTCCAACAAAAGTATTAGTCAAAAAGTTCATCTACAAAGCAAGAAGATATCTCCTCTTGCGATTGTTAGAAAATAGATACAAGATAATGCTTACTTTGTATCACAACTTTGAACTAAAAAGAAATTACAATAATAACTTTAAACGAAATAAATACTCTATAAGTCGAGTCGAGGTGGACCTCTATTCCCAGGACGAGATATGCCCCAGCTAGTGCTCAAGGAATGGTGTATCGTCCCCAAAGATAAAACGACTTTCATTTACTCGATATTAGCACCAAAATTCAAGCAGCTCCAACGAATTTGATGGAATTTGAGAACTAAACTTTATGCTCATAAAAACCACTAAGAATGCAAATGAGAATGAGAGAAGAAAAGCTTTTTGTTGGTGTGTTCATATAGGCACTCAAATGCATGTGAAAAGACTAGCCATAATGGTAGTCATTAACCTCTAGCAAACCAAAGGCTAAAGGTCCAAACCACCATTGAACTTCTAGCAAATGAAAGGCCAAAAGTCTCATTTATATTCACAAAAATCCAAGAGAACTTTGGAAGTGATAATCGAGCAAATAATCAATACTTAACGTCCTAGTCGTACCACAACTTGTCGGCAGATCAATGGAGAAATAACGCTAACAAAATTAATGTTGTGCTACAACAAAATAAGAATTCTTAGATGAAGATAACTAAATCTCAACTCTCTTCCTTTAATCATTAGAAAGAAGAGCAAAGATGGATTTTAAGTAAAAGGGTAAATTGTCAATCTCAAGTATGCATATTACTTGAAAAATCCACCAAAAATCATAATTAAGTTTTTGGTAATTGGTTATGTTTATCCATACAGAATAAACACATTTACTAACATACATATGTCGGTAATGTTTGATGGACTTATCCACACATATATGTCTTTGAGTAAAATCCTTTCTTTGCAAGACTTGTTGACATTTACATTATGCAGGTAAAAATTATAGTCACATTTAAGCATATTCACCTCAGAGTTCATAATTTACTTATTGAAATCCTTATTTATATTATGAATTGAGTCTGATTCAAAGAGAACTGTATACAATTTTATTAAAGCTAACTTATAATTCAGGAAATATTATATTTTTTATCATTCTTATTAGCAAGAATTTGCATGCGGCTCTCCACAATCGTGCGCAATTATAATAAAATATTAATCAAAAGTGTTGATTATTTTTAAACCTAAATTAGAGTTTATTAATCTTAGTTAAGATTTATTAGATTGTATGATGATAATTTAATTAGGATGGATGCATTATATATCCGAATATTTGAGAGTTGAGAGCGTGCCTCCTTTTTTCATCATTAACTAATAATTAATAACTCTTATTACATAAATAAACTAAAGACAGTTTTGAAGGAATCATAAAACACGCAGCAAGCCAAATTGTTGAAGCAAATCCAACAACATGATGTCAGGTGTATAATTTAGTCGATTTCTTGTTGGATAACAAATCTTTGAATAATTAAACAAGAGAAAGAGTTTGCGATGGTCGAGTCAAGTTGTAAAGAGCAAAAAATAATAATGTTAGAACTAAGTCTATTTGCCTTCTCACACACTTTGAGCTACTTTTTCCAACTATTACAATACATAAGCATAACGACTACACTAATTATAAATAAGCCCCATCTCCAAACATACGTCAACATTTGTTCAAACTGCAATAAATCGCACGAGCTTTTATTGAGTCGAGCTAGCCAAAATGCGGTGGCCAATGCCTTGCAGAACGAAGAAGAACCTAATGAAGACCGAGTCAATAATGGACATTGAGGAGATAGTGAAGATGAAGCTCGAGAGCATCAAGGAGGAAGACGAGAGAAGTCGAGAGGAAAATGGGGCAATGATAAAGCTTCGAACAGAGCTGAGCAAGGTGAGAAAGAGTGATTCAGTTGTCAAGGTTGGGAAGATTTTCAGTTCAAAACGGAGGTTTAAGGATTCCTATGTGGTCTTCATGAAGGGATTCGTTTCAAAGGGGTGGTCTTGGTGGAATGCCTCGATATTAATTTAACAACAACAAAAAAATGAATCAAGGATGTGTTAATTTGTATGTACTTTTTTTGATTTGATACTTTTAATATGTTACTAGTGTTGCTCTGTTTGCTATTTCTTGATTTGGAATTATTTTCTAAACATGATTGAGTAGCATTCACAAGATATCATTTTCATTTGGTTTATCATTGGTATTAGTTTCTAGCCTTCGCGATGTTTTTTTTTTTTAAATAAATTAGCTCAGATAGACAAAAATATTATAGGCTAATTCATTGTTTACTAAAATGAATTGAAATTTTAGGATATCCCTAAGTCCTTGATTATTTTTATCATTCAAGCTGATTTTGTTTTATTCATATCTCATTGAGAGAATAGGTTTGAAAAAATTCTAAGAACGAGGATAAAAATATTTAATGGTATATCTTATCCATCTTCATTTTTTTTTTCTTTTTGTTGTTGTAAACCTGCACACGAGACCTTGTAAATTAACCACTATTGTATAGTAATTAAAATTCATGTTATTATAGAATAACCAAAAAATCACACATGAAGATGGATATGTGATAGGCCCAGATTTATATGGCGGTGAGATTTAAGCTTTGGACCTTTAACCATAGTAATACCCACTATACTACTAAATCATCGCCAAAAAGTTTGTATGTATTATTAGCGTATGTTTGATCTAAATAAATTAAATAAAAATATAAATCGTATCATTAACTTGCAATGACATGGTATCACCTTAATTATGGCTCTCTGTGAGAGCAGGGCCAAAAGTAGAAAAACAACGACCAACAAGAAACTTTCAAGAATCATAGAAATACAAAATCACCTAAAATGTAATTATGTTTTGTCACGTTTATTTCACATAAAACCAATTATTGAATCTTATGCGAGCTTGAAGAAGGAGGAAGGCATGTCAAAGTTGTGGATTTAGAGATGGAAATATTCATGGTGTAAGAAATGATAGGGAGATCCCATTGGAAGGAGAAGACAATAGCAGGACATGCTTCCTCCATCTTCATTCTTTTACAAAATCCACATATTTCTTAGCAATCTTTTTTGACAACATAAACATGATACAGAATGGCTTTCGATTAAGCTCCATTTTTCTCTCCTCAAGCTTCGGCCCTTTACCTCTTCTATTTGACCTCCTTTTCTTCTCAAGCTTCTCATATCCACCTCCCCATAAATCCATCAAAGGAAATGGAAGGAAGGAGCTCATTTATAGCATATGGACAAGTGGGTGAAAATGAAACTTGCCAGATTTCCAACACATAGTTTGTAATAAAAATTTGTCTTTATCTAATGATACGCAGTGGAAAATACAGACATGAATATGATCTAAATTCGTAATTGATACTGTGTGTTGAGCAGTTAAATCCTTAATCACACAACAGATAAAAGACTTACTTGTTGTGTAGCTTGATTCCATGGTTTGATCGAAACTTGGCATCCTGCAGGTGAAACCACTACTTTCAGTATCCACGTGTATGCCAACCTGATACAGGAATGATTTTCGATACACAGTTCAATCAAAGAAAGATAGAAAATCTCTGATTGAACATACGTATTATTTTGTCTAACAAAAGAATTCAGTTTCTACGTTCTTACGTCCTAAACGTACTAATCTGTTGAACTGATCCAAAACTTCTATCTAGTTTCTCTACAATAGAGAAATATATATGTAAACTATGAGCTTGTGTTTTTTTGTCTCCATCAATTAATTAACGGTCTAACCTTAATTAATTAAAGCCTAATTTCTCAATTTCAATCAGAGTGGTATGCTTTGACCTTATACAACGCATGCCTCCCAAAGGATGATCAAGATACGGACTTCTGTTGAGTACATCACGAGGCAAATGGAAATGGTAGTTGAGCCAAGAATGAGATTCAATCCTCGATTGGAACTTTGATAAAATACTCAAATTCACTATATTATTTGACCATTATGTCACTGGTCAGTGCAATGATATATTCAATTAAAGTAATTATATATAATTGAATGGATCATATAATAAATATGAGATAAAGGGATTGAGCTATTTGGACAGACACATGACAAATCTAGGCTCAATCAAGTGGTTCGTGAATGAAAGGATATTACAAAAACTTCACATAAAGGCTAGTTTACCGAATCCACGTAAATATCCTTTATATATCGAGTTCGCTGCACAATGCAGTGTAGGAGTTTTGTACAGTTTGATTAGATCATCATCGATAATGGAGGACTGGGATCACACTTTATGTGTATTGTTGATCCGCTCAAGGGTACAAAATTGTACATTCGATTATATCTAACACTAGTCTAAGTCAGAGATTGAAAGATATATGGAATGAATTAGGAAATTGGGTTTAATTATACTGTGTAAGTTTACTATTTGTCACAAAATATAAAAAAATATAAATTAAATTAAATTAAAATATTAATGAATGTTGAACGTGAACATAGAGACATGATAAAAAAAATCATAGACATACGAATTTTTTTTTTTTTAATATCATCACATTTCATCTTGAAATATTTCCGTTTTCAAAAAATTATGCTAAATTATTGATGATATCTACTAAAATTATGAAATATCGAGAATTTAACAAAAACATCACAAGGGCAGCTTCCAGCTTTAGAATATTAACTTGGCTCGTCGAATACCACATAAAATTATAATTAAACTCTATAACATCAAATATCGTCATTTCGAACAATATTGTATATCGAAAGTGAATTATTTGTTCACATACTATACATATTTATATTAGTTTAGTTTTAAGATTCTATATATTGATAAACTACTATCATATAATTATAATAATAAATGAAAGTAAAATTACATAATAAAAATTGAAAATAAGGAAAAAGAGAAAAGGAAAAAAGAAAAAGAAAACGAAAAGTGAAAGTGAAAGAAAAAAAAGACAAAGACAAAGACATAACAAACAAACCGTAAATCATAACAAAAAATTGATTGGGAAGATTTTTAAAATAATAATTAAAAAAATAAAAAACCAATCTCAAATTTTAAACGATACTCTCTTCATTTCATTTCAATATGCTCACATAAGAGTAATTATCTAGGCCAACAATATTTATCTTGTGTTTGATAGATGAGTTAGAATTTAAATTTGGCCCGTCGGGCCGAGATTATTTATCACGACCCGATCCAAAAGAGAGCAAAACAGCGCCGTTTTGTCTTACTTGGGCTGATAAATAAATGCACCAAAAGGGTGTGATTGTTTACTGTTGCAACTCTCTATGCTGGTGCAACTCTCTCTCTATGCTGGTGCAACTCTCTCTCTATATATACTCTGATGCAACTATCTCTCTCTACTCTCTACTCTCTCTCTCTCGTGCGCGCTTTGTCACTGAAAAGGTGGACGACGGTAGTGCATGTGTCCGGTGGTAGTGGCCGTCGTTGGACAATCGATCTTTCGCCACGGCCATCGACACACCAAAGCCGTCGTTGGGTTTCGGTTCGGGATATTATCTCGGTATGGCTGTGATGATCTGAGCAAATATTTGTGTGGATTGCAATTCTAGATCTGAGATGGTATGTTTGCTTTCCAAATCTGAAAGCTCAGATTTGGCTTCTCATTCCATATTTGAGCCGATATGTTTGCTTCTGGGTTGTGGGGGTTTTCGCATTTTGGCTGCGATTATGGGTTCGATTTGAATTCTGTGCTCGATGGCAGTGATGAATCTTTTATGAACCATTAACATTTTGATCCTTAACCTACCGGCTCGGGCGGTTGTGGTAGTTGATGATGGACGGCAGTGGTGGTTAATGGACATAGGTTTAGAAATTAGATATAATTTTACTCATTATCATTAATCTAGCTTAATTTATCATAAATTAATTAATTAATTTACATTATCTTATCATTGATTAAGTAATCAATAATTTAGCTATAAAAAATCGTTTTATAATGTTAGAAAAAAAGAAATGCATTATCATATCAAATAGATAAATGCTTCATTAATGTTATCTGTTAATTAAGCTAAATCTTTAAATGATTATTAAATCACATTCTAATGTCTTACCTAGAAATGCATTATCATATCAAATAGATATCTGTTATAATGTTAATTTAATTATATATCTATTAATAATTTAAAAATATAATTATTAATTAAGCATTATAATGTTACTTTTAGCTAAATTTAGCCCATTGAATTATATGTTAATTAATTAATTAAGCTAAATTTATAGTAATTAATAAATCTCTAGTTTAAAGAAATTTGTCCAATAATTAAATAATTTATCATATCAAATAGATAAATATATTCATATTTCAAAAAGGGCAAAAATGTCATTTTACATCTTATCTATAATATAATATATCCTACCAAACACAACACTTATTTTTATCTTGATTTTTATCTTACCTATTAAACAATAATATTAAATCCTTATCTTGACCCAACAGTAATTTTTAATCTTAAGGCCGCGTTCTGTAGGGGGGTTAATGCATGTTATGATACATGTAACATGATGTAACAGTATTTAAAAGGGTGTTTGGTATTTAAGACAGGGCCCGTGTTTGGTATCCGGGCCCGTCTTGAAAAATGCGAAATGCACTGTTGGTTTAAGTTATCCCATGACACCTAATCTGTCTCCACCCCTGCGATAACTTCACTGTTTGCCAGATTATTTTGCCTCTTCCATCCTCTGCCCTTCTTCTACTCACTCTGCGCCAACCGATTTTTTTGCGGGCCTCCTCTTCGGCGTCCTTAAAAAATTGTTCCTTGATTTCGACCAAACTGTGGCAGATCTGGGTGTCGCCTTGAGGGACTCGGCGGTGGTGCGCAAGTTTCGCGGAGGCAGTGGGCGGTTCGCGGCGGTAGTGAGGGGAACTCTTCGACGGTGGTGTGGAGTTTCGCGGCGGTAGTGGTGGGTTGTTCTTCATGGCCGTCGTCGCTCCACAGCCGCCGCCGCCACTGCATGGCCGCCGATTCCTTCGGTTCTGGTTTGTGCGTTTCGATTTGGGCT
>JAYDZE010566126.1:0-12262 GCA_034509125.1 Monilaria moniliformis
ATTTCTAACCCGATAAAATTCCAACCCGATTAGCCCGCACCCGATTAACCCGTAACCCGAGTAGGGCTGACCCGAAATCCGATGGGCTGGCCCGATTGACATCCCTAACTGTGATCTACATTGTTGGATAGACTCTAACACGGTGGAGCCCAGGTAGAGCTAATAGCACCTTTTCAAACTACTAGGTTTTCACCTAAGGACACCCTAAACTTTTGATTATTTACCAAAAACTTAGTCAAAAAGGATTTTCAAACCTATAATAATAATGGTGATTCAAAATGAACAAAAAGTCATTCAATTGCACTGAAACAAAGTCAATAAACTGCACAAAAATAAACCTACTTACTCAAGATCTATATCTCAGTAACAATTTGGAGTGTGAAAAAAAAATAAAGCTTTTAGTCACATACTTATTCATTCTCTCGACCCACTATATACCATCAGCCATGTCGAATGAAATCAAGGAATAGTAAAGAATTAGTCATCTTTACTGCTAAGGTAAAAGACCAATGCACGGTATCATGCTTTGAGATCATTCGACATAGCTGATGGTATACAGTGGGTCGAGAGAATGTTCAAGGTTGCAGCTTTAGCAGTCTTCGTCTAATGGACCACAATCTACACAAACGAGAAGATTCAAGATGTTAAAATTTACTTGGCAAGATAATAAAAGGCAAACACCAAAGACAAAAAGGTCACATATTGGTCGGCCATATCAAATTTCAAATATTTTGTATTGTAGCTCTCGACCTTGCTAACCAAACTCTTCAGGTTCTTCACAGGCTAATCATTGAAAGAAAGAATCTAGATGCATAGAAAAAAAATTGAGCACCAGTGTAACTAAGAAAGATTGTCTTTCAGTCAATGTTGTCAATTGCGTATGGTGGTCGATCCAAAAGCTGCCATAAAGATTATGGTGGTCGACATAGCGGAATATGGCGGTCGATAAATAATTAAATAAACATATTATTAATATAAAAATTAGGAATTATAAAATGAAAATATTTAGAAAAATGATAAAAACATAGTATCTCAAATATTAGCATACTAATTAAAACATAAAGTCATAAACCATTACATAATATGTCTAATAATTCAAGTCTTAGCACAAAAATTAAAACGTAAAGTCATAAAGTAATACATGTTATGTCTAAATTCGAGTCATCATCAATCCTCATCAACCTCAACATAGCAAATGTAGAATATAGTATCAAAAAATAATAGAAAAAGAACCAGAATATAGTTTCATTTCTAACTTTCTAAATATGTTTTATACTTTACAATGACGCAGGACGTCAAGATTGGAGGCTAATAATTTATATTCATGGCTATACTTCCAAATATAGTTTCATGTAAAACAAAAGATCATATTTTTAATAAGAAAAGACCAAATTTTTATTAAGAAATAGACCATATTACTAAAATAAAAATGAACAAGAAACATTTTAACATTTTTCGTGAAAAACAGTGGTGCCTGAAGCAGTGAGTAGCCGTTATAGTCGGTCGCCAAAGTGGAGTGGAAGTTGTTGAGAGGTGAATCACGAATTGAAATCTGGAATAGAAACTAAAACCTAATTTAAGTGCATATTGGGTCGGGTTATTAGGTAAGTGGGTCGGGTTGACGGATAAATGGGTCAACTTGCGAGTAAATTGGCGTCATGGACTAAATGACGGGTCGTGCACAACAATGGCGGTCGCCAAACGTTGTCACATAATACCACCTCGCCACAACATAGTGGTGGCGTTTGGCTGAAAATCGTCATTGTCCAACGTCATAGTACCGCTATGGCGGATATTTAACAAAATTGATTTATCTATTCATACAGAATTCTTCTACCTTGAACGATGAGGTATTTATCTAATGATTTGAGAAGTTAGATATTATCTCCTTGTAAGGTGTCATCTCTTAATTAAGCTGGTGGAATTATCATCTATAACAATTTGATTCTTGAAATGGTTTTCAATAGTTTATCAGTAATAAGTAGCTTATGGTGCTCCTAGTGCTAATCTTCCTCTTTGTTAAAGGCTTAAAGTTAGAGTAAGCATGAGTCGTTTAAAAAATTGTACAAGGCTTCGAGTACTCTCTCTGGTTGATGTATGCATTTATGCTTTAGATGTGACATGAGCTGCTTGAGGACTGATCTTTTCATGTTTCAATAAAAGGGTGTTCATAGAACCTCTAGTAGATTATATGTTTTTAATTAACTTTGGGGTACCGAACAACATATTTGTAGAAAAATATCACACCATTAATTGGCCATATGAGGTAGTAGTTACAATTCTGAATGATTAATCAACTGTTTAGTTACTTATTTTCTTTGTATGACAAGTCACCATGTTAGGAATCTTTCAGATTTTTGTTTGCAATTTAGATCTCACCCATATTGAGCACTTTTTTCAAATTGAGAGGACTGCATCATAGTCATCCTGTTTAAAATTTCTAATAAGTCAAGATTTTATCATGGATGAAGTAGTGAATATTTGGTATTTTGGTTTGAGAAGATGTCTAAATGAGCACATCTTTCTGGCTAGTCAATTTTTTGACATGCTCCAACTTGACTTTGTGTTAGGATTTTAAAGTTCGAGAATTCAGAATTTCAAATACTTGCATTTGTTTATGGGCATGAAACCTTATCATACACGTGTGCACATAAGTAGTATGATCCATTTTCGCCAAAGTATTCTGTTTCGAACTATCACATATTGTACTTAGCATTGACGGGATCAATATTGCTAATGACGGAACATGTTGGTTTTTTGAAACCAAACATTCTAAAGTTTTGGTTGGTTGTGTGAAATAGACATTTGGTTTCTAGATGTTGCCTTATGTTTTATCTGAATGTTTGAATTTCCTAAATAATACTCTAGCATATAGAAAGAGACATCCGCTCATCACTCCAAGAAAGTTCTTGATAAGCATTGAAGACCAAAAGTTCATTTATATGCCTACCTATTAATTGCTCCTTAATCACTACGAAAATGTGATTTTCTGAAAAAATATGTAATAGTAGAGATGTAACATATTGTAGTTTGTCCTGTTGACAAACGCCTTATACAAGCAAGAATGTGTAGGATGCAAATAGGCATGATACAGAAACTTTAGCCAAGAAAATTGGTTGGGGCAATAGTTAAGAAAGAATAACTATAACTATAACTATAACTATAACTATAAGTGAAGTGTTAGAAATATCATCAATTTCAGTGCCGCAATATTTATAGAGTTGCATCGGTTCTCTTTAAATAACCTAAAAATGTGGGGCTCATAACTCATCATCTTTCACATGCAGTTCTGTTTAGGTATTGTGGGCGCATATGCTTGAGCAACATGGTGTCCCAAAATCATACTGGAGGTACTGCTAGAATTAATATTCTGCGTAATTCTAAAACTCAGCGTTCAATGTCAAACTTCGCATACACACTAGGCTTGTTTCATCTCACAATAAGGGACAAATTTCTTCATATTATATTATTGTTGGACTTGTTCTTACAACAGTTTCCATTGAATACCTACATTCTGAGGTTAGAGTTCTGCTTCCAATAGTATTAACATCCAATATATGCATATTTATTCATATATTTATGCAAATTTACATTTATTATCTTACTTTTCTATACTTGTCTCCAGTATAGAAAAGATTATAAATGTAAAGCTCTAGATAAATTGTTGCATAAAATATTCCAGTTAGTGGATGAAGAAATTGTTATTGCTGCTCAAGTTAATCTTGACAATACCATGATGCCTATGTTCTATGTTAAATCGGTGAGGGATTATTATGTAGTTAATACTTGTTGCTTGTGAAACTTGTAAAATGTGCTTGCGACTGACATCAATACTGGATACGAGGATATCATGAACACTTAGGTTAGTTAGAAATGCTAGTCCTATGATAGAAGCATTAGTCAAAAATAGATAAATGTTGTCAATGAAAAAATGTAGATGTCTGGTGCATGTGTTTATTTAATTAACTAATACGAACCACTGAAAGCAATGTTGTCAAATATTTGTCATGGTGGCGCTACCGCGTATCGCGGTAGGGTTTTCCAGCTAAGCGCCACCGCCATGTTGTGGCGATACGGTTTTTTGTGGCAGTGTATGGTGGTCGCCATAGTTGTGCACGACCCGCCATTTGGTCTATGACGTCAATTTACCCGCAACCCGACCCATTTACCCAATAACCCGACCCAATAGACATTTAAATTATGGTTTAGTTTCTATTCCATATTTCAATTTGCGATTCAGTCATACAATTCGCGATTCCCATCTCAACAACTTTCACTCCACTTCAGCAATCGACTATGTTGGCGACCCACTACTCCAAGGACCTACCATGTTGTGGCGAGGCGGTTTTTTGTGGCATGGTATAGCGGCCGCCATAGTCGTGGCGCTATGGGGGGCTATGATACGCTATTTGGTCCATGACGAACATTTACATGCAACTCGACCTAGTTACCCAATAACTCGACCCAGTTTGCGATTCACCTCTGACAACCCATTGTTTTTCACGAAAAATGTGACAATGTTTCTTGATCCTTTTTATTTTAGTTTTCACGCAAAAATCTAGTCAATTTCTTAGTAAAAATTTGGTTTATTTCTTAATAAAAATCTAGTTTTTTTACATGAAAGTGTATTTGTGAGTACAACCATGAATATAAATAATAATCATCCAACATTGACGTCCTGCATCATTGTAAAGCATAAAGCATATTTAGAAAGTTAGAAAACCAATTAGGAAACTGTGTTCTGGTTTTCTGCTATTTTTCGATACTATATCCTACATTTAGAAAGCATATTTATGTTACTTTATAATTTTAAGTTTTAATTATTGTGCTAAAACTTGAATTATTAGACATATTATGTAATGGTTTATGACTTTATATTTTAATTAGTATGCTAAGATTTGAGATATCATGTTTCTATTATTTTTCTAAATTTTTGCATTTTATATTTCTTATTTTTTTTATTAATAATATTTTTATTTAATTATTTATCAACTATCATATTTTGTCGTGCCGACCACCATAACCCTTGTGGCAGTTTTGGGTCGACCGCCATAAACCAACATACGTCGTTGAAAACATTGATTTGTAAACATATTTATCTGAGGGACCAGGGAACCCTTAATTAGCATCATACTTGTTCCATCATTAGCAATTTGATCACATCAATGTTAACTACATTATCTTATGGTTTCAAAACATAATACTCTGTCGAAAATGGATAAATACTTTTTATGCGCACACCCATTTGATAAGATTTCATACCCATGAACAAACGTAAGTTTGGAATTTCGGTATTTTGCCGCTCAAACCCAATACTAGGGAACCATGGCAGGCACAAAATACTTTATGTCAGGGACTACGGAATAAGGATTAGGCAGGTAGTTGTTTAATTCAAGTCAAGGAAAGTATATAGTAACTTAAAATAAAAAGAGAAAAAACAGCATGATGCTTGATATACAACACTTGCTTATCTATAAATTGTAATTATAGTTCAGAAAGCCATTATTAGCAAATTAATCAAGTAAAGAGTCAATACTATCAATCCGAGTATCAGACACCAAGATTATCAAACTAAAAAGGCTTGACAATCATCCTTACTTCCTTAGAGCCATCGGCCTCTAATATTAAATACTCGATAGTGTTAGAGCCATCGGCCTCTAATATTCAATACTCAATACTTGACCATCAAACTAAAAAAGCTTGAACATTAAACTAAGTCCTCATAGTGAATGAGGGGGAAATACCAAAAATCTTAGAGCCACCGACCTTTAATAACAAATACTTGATATTTTATATTTTAGTCTATTAGTATTCTATCATTTTTCCAATACCTAAACACCTTCCTCCTCCAAGATAGAAGAATTATGTATGAAAAGATAAATATAGGCTCCCTTCGAAAATTGCCTATCCAACTAGAAAGAGACCAAGAAAATTAAGAAAATGCAACAATACCAGTATATGTTCCATTCCTTTTATAATCATCGATGAAGTGTTTAATCACTGGTGTTGGTACGACATAACATATATTATCAACATCCTCGTCCTTGAGAGATTGAAACGCAATCCCAACATAACTTCCCTTGTTATTGAAAGCATGCCCCAGAATTAGGCCTGGCGAAACGGGTTTGGGTAAACGGAAGAATCCAATACCGACCCAATACCCGTCCCTGATACCCAAAATTGCAGGTTCAGGTGCGGGATCGGGTGTATGTGTCTTGGCATTTTGGGTATCGGATTATCCGATCGGGTAGCGGATATATCCGACACCGAAACACATACCCGATTTGGTTTGCAATTTAGGGATTTAATTAGAGCTTTTACTTTTCTAATTTTTTCTTTCATTTCATATCTCCATCTCTTGGCTCGCCCATCTTGTCTCTGACAAACAACGTGGCACCGCATAGCCCGACAAGATTACGGCCCACCCTCCATCGTCCGTCTGACTCTCCTCCGGCCTCCCACCACCGGCCGCGTGTGCCTTGAGCAGTTGAGCCGCGACGCGACCCATCCGGTTTCACGAATTGCCTCCAGTCTGTCTCCGGCTCGAGTCGCCCGATCTTTACCGGAGCCTCCCCACCGGCGCGAGCCTTTCTCCGGTCGCCGCGAGCCTCCCCACCGCCGCGACCAGTGAGCCTCTCTTCAATCTACCACCCTAGTGCCACAGCCGCGTGAGCCTCCCTACCACGAGCCTCTCTCTTCTTTGGATTGGTATTTTTCTGATTGCAAAACTTCAAGCCTCTCTCCACTCGCCAGTCCAGTCTCTCAGGATATAAGTGCCTATGTTGCAGTAAGGTCAGATCTTTGTTCAGATGTCATAAATTTGCTCATCGAAATTTCTTTCAAACTTGTGGGAAGATTTTGGCTTTCTGTTATTTAGTATGAAATTTTGTTATCTGATTCTTTCGGAAAACATAGACATACACAATATATGGCCTCTCAAAATCATTGTGCTTTTTTAAGCTCATAAATTCTGGTATCTGATGTGCTTTTTTAAGCTTAGTTTCTCTTTCCCTATCTTCTTGGCTCTTGCCCAGAAATCTTGTGGCTTCTCAAAATCGTTGTGAATGTTGATTCAATTAGTACTTCATTTTTGTAAAATTGTCGGAGTTTTGTTAGATATAAACCTAGTTTTCTTTATATGACTTGGAGCAAAAACACAAAGACGAGTACGGGTATAATTGTACATTTAGAATCGGGTTGTCGGGTCGGTTATCCGATAGGCTTCTCAGGTTGAGTATCAGGTGGCATCATTTCCGTTTTCTCGGGATCGGGTACCCGAATTCCCTTAAAATCAGAATTCCCAGAGTTGATGGCAGCACCAATCTCCAAGATAGAAAAATTCAGAAACCTCAGATTGCAACTTCATTTGCAACCTCAATTCAAGGAGCTCAAATGGCTTCTATACGACTATACCTGCATTCCCAGAAGTTGAGTTGATCCATGAAAATATGAAAGAATTTCTATTAGTGAAACAACTCCACTTGTTACAGAGATTGTCTCGCCCCCAACTGGATAACCAACAACGGTAACAGCATCTTGAAGTTGAGGCAAAAAGTAGATTTCAACATTAACATGAGGAACTTCTTCCCAGAACTCATCATCTTCTACTGTTAGCAAAGCTGTGCAGCATCATATAAACCAAATAAATATCAACAATGTTTCATCTACTTCAAGTCTTATGTATTGCACATAAATGGGATTTATTGAAAATGCACAAAATAAGACTTACCAAGATCACATTCCGTTCCGATTGCAAGCACAGTAGCTGCATATTTTTTATATGAACTCATTTTCTTCGCCTTAACCTGCGTATTGTACTCTACGGAATGGGCATTGGTCAAGACTCTTCTTCCCTCGATTACAACTCTGTTGCTTATTGAATTATAGGGCGGCTTTATCTGCCATGGCTGAAAGAACCTTGGCTCCGCATGAGTATAAGAAATCTTCACAGCCGTGTCCAGCGGTTGGATAGCGGAATTCTCCGCCTCAGTAGGGACGTGTGGTTCAGGTTTACGGGGACGGCCCTGGTTGGGCCACCGCTGCGCTTTCGCTTGCGTCACATTGTTGAAAAATCGGTATTCGATTGGCGAAGCGGCAATTGGGGGTGGTTACATTACATTTTAGTCAAGTTAAGGATTTTGTTTTCATCACTCTAGAGATTTCTTAAGAAGTTGATAACATGTAAAAGTATTTAATTGAGAAATATAACTGCTCCCTGCTGATGAACAAAGAAAAAGGAATAATAGTAGTATATGATTAACAAATAGGTGTATTTGGATTGTCGCATTTTCAACACGGTTTAGTTTTGGTCTCGTAAAATTATACTATTTTTGAAGCATAAAAATTGATGAAATATTGAGTTTAGTAGCCACTTTAAGATAGTATGTGTGTGTGATTTAATTCTTGAAATATTCTTTTCTTTTCTTTTCTTTAATTTACATTTTATCTTTTATCTTTTCTCTTTTCTCTTTTCTCTTTTATCTTTTATCTTTTTATCTTTTTTCTTTTTTCTTTTTTCTTTTTTCTTTTTAGATAGATTGGTTGGTTGGATTAGTACTTACATTATTACACCATCCTATCCTCCCCTTCCCCTTTACTTTACTTTTTTCACCCATATTCACCTATAATAAGAATTATTTATCTTCACATAATGTCTAGTAATTAGTGGCATAATCTTATTCTTAATGCTCTCAAATATCGAACAAACAACAACATACTGATAGATATTAGAAAGGGTTGGGGTGCTGAGTGGTGAGTGGTAAATAACAAAATTTAATAATGTAGGGAGAAATTAAACTCACTATTGTGAGGGTAAAAGTGGAGATAGCGAAATTTAGTTTGAGAATAAAAAACTAAATATAATAACTATTACATATTATTAATATCTTACTATTACATAAATATAGATAATATAGTGTCTAATTATTTGACACAAATTATATTATTAATGTTCTTATTATTAATCATAGAAAGAATTATGCTTAATTTAATAAATTTTGACCAGTTAAAAAAAATTATAAAAGAAAATACGAAAAAGAAAACGTATAACTAATAATACGGATGGATCCAACGGTTCTCACCCTTTACCACCCGCTGTTGCCCTGTCGTAACGGTCAAATTATCAATCTGTTTGAATTCACATTGCCCGTTCAAAAACTAGCCGTTACAGAATCTCTTCAAATCGAAATCACTCAGAATCTCCTTCATATCAAATCAAACCCAGAAAACAAATCGTCATCAATCAATATCAAGATCCTCCATCTCCAATTCTCTCAAATTTCCAAATAGCTCGCTGTAAAAGCAAAGATTGAACTAAAAAGATCGCCATCATTAATGGCGGCTCATTCCAAAAGATCCCCCTCCCCACTCTCTTCCAGACCCATCAATCCAAATCCACGAAACCCCGACACCAATTCAACAATCCGCAGAAGCTTCAATGGTGCCAACAAACCCTCGCCTCTCACCAATCAGAGACGACTTGATCCGATGACACCTGCTAATAGCCCTTCAGGTGTTCATTTATCTCACACTTTTTTTTATTCTCGATTCTTGATTCAAAATTTTTATCTAAACTGCCAATGCTTTGCTTCTTCTGCTATTTCTTGTTGACTGATTTTGATTGCTGTTGCGCAGATTTTGGGAGAAGACTATCTGTGGGTAAAGATTGCGAAGAAAAAGAGAATGGTGAGAAAGACTGCATTTTGAAAGGTTCGAAATTGCAATCTCCGGCGAAGGGTTGCAAGAACTTCATGGCGCCCACCATTTCTGCAGCCTCAAAGTTCACTCCGTCTCCGAGGAAGAAGGTGTTGGTGGAGAGGAACGAGCCTGTTCGGACCTCCATCTCATTCTCCGATGGAAAAGCCATGTTATTCTCCAATGAGAATATCTCGGATTCAAATCTTGCTGGTTCAGAAAATTTGAAGGCTGCTGTTGTTGAGACTCATCCAGTTTCGAAGCCTTGCAAGAAGGTGACTTTTTCGGAGATTCCCTCAGATTCTCAGCATTCAACTGAATCAGTGATTACTGATTCTGATGGTTTGAGAGTGGAATCGAAGGTTGTTCAGTCTCCCATCGCGCCTCTTGATGCTGATCCTTCTCTCCCACCGTATGATCCCAAAACCAACTACTTGTCTCCGAGGCCTCAGTTTATTCGTTACAAACCGAATCCCAGAGTTGAGATGCTCTTGAACAAGGAAAAGGGGATGGAATCGGATGAACTTGAATATAGCCTAATAGCAGAGATGATGTCTGAGGGCTTTTCAGACTCTGATGAGGCCTCAGCAGATATGGTGATTGGATTGGATGAAGAGATAGAAGCCGTTGATCATGTCTTTGAGCCGCCTTCTTTGGCATTGTCGGTTAGAACAGCTCCAATTGATGAAATCTTGAAGGGGGAATTTGTTGGGAGTGATGAGAAGAAGCCGAGAAGGGTGGCTAGATTGATGTGTTTCTCTATGGTTCTGGTTTTGTTGGTAGCAGCTTGTGTGTCGGTTTCTGTGACGAGTGCTCCTTCATATGATGAGTCGTTGTTGTTCATCAAGGACCTGGGCTTGTCTGATTTGAGTAGCAGCTTTTATGAGCAATCAAGAGCTGTTGTTGCTTCTGCAAGGATGAGTCTAGGCTGTGTGGCGGCCAGTTCTGCAGCTCTCATGTTCAAGCTAGCTGACGAGCTGGTTGAAGGCAAGAAACAAGCTCCCGTGCAGTTCATGAACCTGTCTGATCTGCAAGAGAATGCTTGGAAGGAGGCGTATTTTCTGAAACGAGTGGAGAGCGTTAAAGAAGATGAGTTTAAAGAGGAATTGGATACTGAAATGGAAGATGAAACCCGTGCAGATGAGTTCTATGGGGAGCTTGATCTTGAAGCTGAAATTGATGCATTTGAAGAGGAAGAAGCATATGCAGAAGCTGATTGTGATAATTATATTGAGAACGGATACGAACCACAAGGCGCCGTTGTAACTACTGCAGAAACTGCTTCTGATACTGTGATCCAAACAGAGATGGATAAATCAGCTGCTGCTCCTTTGAATCAAGAAACTGAGGTGGAAGCTGTAACTGAAGTTGCAATAGAAACTTCTCCTGATTCTGCTCACTTGGAATCTGAATCTTCGCAAAATATCCAGATTCAGACAGACATGGATCAATCATCTACTGCTGCTCAGAATCAAGAACCTGAAGTGGAAGCTGCAATGGAAACCGAGAAATCACAAGGCGACGTCAATGTTGGAGTTTCTGATAATGCTGATACAGAATTAACAACGGAGAAAGGAAGTGTTATTGCATTGGCAATACCTTGTTTCCTTGCAGGTGTAGTTGGAGTTGCGGCCTTGGTGTACAAGAGGATTCCCAGCTCGTCATCTAACGTTGTGCAAGTGGAGCCAGTTGTGCCAATTGAGAGCAAACAAAGAGATGATGGAGTTACTAGAAGCAGCAACACTGAGGCTATGGAGCAAGAGAAGGAATATTATTCGGAGAGTTGGCAAACGCAGTCACAAATGAGCAGCAGCTATCATCATCGGTATGAGAGAAGTGGTGGTGAAAATGAAGTAGAGAGCTCGGAGAGGAAGGCCAGAAGGTATTCGAAAAGGGAGTCGTTGGCTTCATCCTCGGGGTCGCCTTCTTATGGAAGCTTCACCACTTATGAGAAAATTCCCATCAAGACTAATGTGAGTGTCATAAAACATAATTATTTATCTTCAGTCATCACTTGTTATGAAAAATGAAAATAGAACTGGTTCAATATATGCAGGGCTATGCAGAGGAGGAGATAATGACACCGGTTAGGCGATCCAGCAGAATTAGGAAGCAGTTCACCGCTTCTACGTGATGCGATGGCAATGGTTGGCTGCAGTATAAGTATAAGTAGAGGTAGAAGTAGCAGTAAAATCTGCAGCACATCTCTGATGTGAAACAGACATAGTCTAGTTTCCAAGTAATGCCTTGTATTGTGAATCAAACGTAGTCTACTCTTTTCATGTTTGCAATATTTATGTTATCTTATTCATTGCACCTTGTGTTTTATGCCAACTTCACTCACTCGTTGTTTAGAAACATCAAACAACTTATAAATAATTTAATAGCTTTAAAAATGCACAAAGTATCCCACAAATTAGGTATCAACACAAATATTATGGGATGTAGCTAGGGGTGAGCAAAATATCCGAAATCCGAATATCCGAACCGAGCCAAACCGAAATTTAAAATTTGGTTCGGTTTTTTTCGGATTTCGGTTCGGTTCGGTTTTGATTTTTCACAAATTTCG
>JAYDZE010566137.1:0-12261 GCA_034509125.1 Monilaria moniliformis
GCTGGTCACATACTATTAGCTCACTTATTCCCTCGATTTGACTGGCATGCATTTTCTCAGCTGCTACCTGGTGGAAAAGTATGGTGTAATCTGTGGATATAATCTGTTTTATTTGGATACATATCTAATGGATTTCATCTGCTGTCTGCTTGAGCAGGAGACTGCTGTGTCGGTCTCTTATCCTCGGGAAGACACGGTAGATCAAGGTTATACCACCTTTGGGTACATGCAAATGCAAATGGTGGTTGCTCATGGCGGGCGTTGTGCCGAGTGCATTGTATATGGTGATGACATTACTGATGGAGGAAGAGATGATCATGAAAAAATTACAAACGTAACATGGGGTGCTGAACCTTACCAACAAATTTTTACAGACCCCATGTAGATAGAATTTGGAAAGAAGAAATGGGAAATTCATTATTGTCATCACCATTGTATATGGTGATTGCATTACTGATGCATTGTTGCTTCATGTTTTTCAGATTGCTCGAGAAATGGTAATCAGCCCAAGAAATCCCAGACTAGGGCTCACTGCCTTGACAAGAAGAATTGGGCTTGTTGATCAACCAGATAACCCAGATGGTGAAATGATAAGATACAGGGTATCATTTACTTCAATATGGTGAAAGACAAAGTATATGATGTGGCTCTTTTGTTTTAACTGCTTATTCTCTACCAATAATTTTCTTCAACTTTCTTCATATTTAGTGGGACGACCCTCATGTGATCCCTGCAAAAATGACACTTGAAGTTTCTGAGCTCTTCACCAGGGACTTAACAAGGTTAACTTCACTAAGCCTCAGTATAAATATTTTGGTCGCATGGAAAAAAATGTGCATGATATTTTGCGTTGCTAATACGACTGCTGCCTGGATTATGGCTTCTTATTGATGGCAAGCAACAGAGTAACACTCTTCATACTGTCATTTATTTGGCTCACAGCATAGGTTAGAAACTTAATTATTTAAGATCATAACTAATTGGCCTTATGTAGACCTGACCTAGTATCAATAATATTGTGAATGATTCACGTATTCGAGGGTGTGTTTCTGAAAGTCTTATGTTGTACGTGTCTTTGATCATATCTAATTATGGAAATTGCAACTTTCAGGCTGTGCATTAAAAATGTGTCATCGGACATTCTGATTCATAGGGAATTCATTAATAAATTATATTATGAAATAAGAATGCTACCAGGTTGGCCCAAATCAATAACTCCGGGTCCCCACAGCCGTGAAAGTCTACAATCCTTGAACAGGTTGTATTGAAACCAATAAATCATAACTACATGAGATAAAGTAATACAAGGGTTGAAGAATTGAAAATATAGCAGACTCCAGTAGCACATACAAGAGAATTAAAATAAGATAGAAGCATGTCAGTAGATATAATTTTGTTGTCTTATATTATTTCGACCTACTTATAGTAGTGCGATAAGGAATTCATTGTTACAACAGTACATCGATGAGACTGAGGAACTTGCGATGAAGGGACTGAAGGACAACCTGCATATATTAGATATTATAGCCCAAGAACTGGTCGAGCGTAAGGATAACTGGATTGGTAAGATATGGTATTTTCACAGATAATGATCTAAAAGTTACTTTAAGCTGAAAAAATAAGTTGCATTCAACTACACGAGTAAGTCAGTTCTCCTGCATATCACTATCTTTTCTAATTTCCACTGTTCTTTCCCAGGAAGTGGAAGAAAGAATAAAAGGATTGTCACCAGTTATGTTTGAGGATTTTGTGAAACCATAACAGATTAACTTGGATGAGGTTCGCCTTTCTACTACTAAATGCTAAATGTTATTCTGACCTAATTAGATGCTCATAATTTAGATCTGCAGCCATTTCTGGCTGGATATCATCCCTTCGGTTATGTTTCTTGCAGTCCTTTTTATTGAAAAAAGCTGTGTTTTAATCTAAATTTCATCGTTACTGAACAGGATGGACCATTACCGCATAACGACTGTCTTAGGTATCAACCCCTGGATATATATCCTGCTCCGCTGCACCGATGTTGAACTCTTGTAGGAAGTGCATGCTTCTTCAACTAAAGAGGGGAGCAATCATTTTGCTCCGATGAAATCGGATGTGGCTTAAAGATGTTAACACATAGGTAGTCTGGACACAACACATGGCAACTGCAGTTTTGCAAATATTTTGCACCTTCAGTTTCTTGATTTTGGGTCTAGTGTAGCTGATGCAAATTATGCATATTCACTTTAGTACTTCACATAATTTTTTTATTAGATCTGTAAAGGGTTCCATTTGTTGCACCAAAGCAGAGCTGCCACATTTTAACTGAGAACATAAATAAATGGGAAGACGTTTGAAACACCAAGCAGAAGACCAATTTGCTTACGTAGATGATCATGTAATCATTTTAATTTACTAGGAAGGAGATAAAGTTATTTCCTTCTAATTTTTAATGTAACGTGTAGAATTCGACAAATGGCGTTCCAACTAAACGCATACTAATTAAGCCCATGATGTATGAAGTGTATCTGAACTTCAGCTACAGCTTGCTCGTCGGAAGGCCAGCTGGAGCAGCACGAGATCTTTTCTCTACTGATCGAGAAATCTGCTTCACCTCATCCTTAGCCAGATGACGAGGACGGCTCAACCACAATCCTCCATCAACAGGCAGGATGCTCCCATTGACGTATTTACCTTCACATACAACAGTTACATTACATGGGGAAAATGAAGAAAATAATGGTGTCAAAGCCTAAAACCTAAAGACAGTAGCTGCTGCAATCATGAGGAATATTCAAGTCAGGGGGACAGGTTGCTTCATCAAATGTGCCACACCACAGCTTTTCTAAACTCAAACAAGTTTTGAAACACCGGGGGTGCAATGTTGCACAATCAAGGCAGGATAGCTAAGTACTATGACTGCATCGTTTGTAGATTCACGAAATCACAGGATATTGTCTGTTATATGACAACTATGCTTCTAACGATCCATAACTCAAAGTGCAGAAACATGAGTCATAAGACTCTTGCAAGAAAATATAGCAGACAAAATGTATTAGATATTAATGGAAAGAGAATAGAAGAAGATTACCAGCATCTGAGGCAAGGTACACAGCAGCCATGGCAATATCCCATTTCTCACCAAGTTTGTAGAGAGGCATATAATCCCTCATTTTGTTACCAATTTCATCAGGCAAAAGTTTACTCAGGCCAGCCGTATCTCCTATAGGACCCGGTGCAATCCCATTAACTCTTATATCATAATCGGTGCCCCATTCCAGTGCTAAATTTCTTGTCAATGCATCAATAGCAGCCTGGACACAAAAATAAAGATGACAAATTAACTCAAAGTACAATGAATTAACTTCACCTCAAGCATCAAACTACAAACCTTGGCTGCAGATACATGGATCTGATACCATGCTGCCGTGTAGTGCAGAGTGGCGCTGATGTTCAAAATAAGGCCTCCAGTAGACGAGGCTTTTCCAGGTCCGTCTTTCTTGAGATACTTGAGTGCTTCGTGACACATTGTGAATGTCCCAACACTATCAATGTCCATAACTGCGTAGAGTATTCATTTTACAAGTAAAGATCAAGTCTTCATTTTATGGTTGATCACATTAAACTTTGAATCTGTTTTTTCCTCTTATTAGTGTTCATCACATCCTTTAAATCAATTTTCAGATACAGCATATAACTTGCCTAATATTCAGAGGCGCAAAGTAACCTGTTTTAAAGCCATTGGGAGAGAGATCTTCAGCTGAAACTAGAAAATTGCCAGCTGCCGCATTGACCAAAATGTCAAGCCTCCCGAAATGCCTCACCGTTGCCTCCACGACTCTTTTCGCATCTTCCAATTTCCTAACATCCCCTTCAAATCCAATTGCCTATAAAAGTTGCCAGTAAGAAACCGCAAAAATACAAACGAAAATTGGTAGCCACCAAATAGCAACACAATCAAAGTCGACAAACCAATAAAAAAAACAGGAACAATTGAATTTGAAGCAAAAAAGCAGCAGATAATAAAAGTATGCAGAGCAGGAATGAGATGGTCAAAACCAGAATTCGAACAAAAAATTAGTTGAAAAAGAGAAGTGATAGAGAAGAGAGGGGTAAGAAATAATACGGAGATGCCGAGGGAGGTGAGGGCGGTAACGGCGACGTCGAGGACATTCCTGCGGCGGCCCATGATGGCGACGGAGGCTCCGTGCTTGCCAAACTGGGTGGAGATCTCAAAGCCGATACCGGAGCCGCCCCCGGTGAGCAGAGCAACCTTGCCTTTGAGGACGTCGGACTTGAACGGAGACTCCATTTCTCCGGCGATTCACTGAATTACTAATAGAGAAAAGCGTAAATGGTTAGGTCAATCAGTTACTATCGCTGGTAAGGATTGATGACTGATTAATATGCCGGCCTATTCCTATATTTATACTCCTCCTATAATGTAATCCGCCTCTAATTTTTTATCTATTTAATAATTTTTCAAAAACATGGATGTACAAGGTACGCATCATAATAATAATAATAATAATAATAATAATAATAATAATAATAATAATAATAACAGGATTAATGACTGATTAATATGCCGGCCTATTCCTATATTTATACTCCTTCTCTAATGTAATCCGCCTCTAATTTTTTATCTATTTAATAATTTTTCAAAAACATGGATGTACAAGGTACGCATAATAATAATAATAATAATAATAATAATAATAATAATAATAATAATAATATTATGCACATATGATTCTTTCGTTTTTTGGGAATAATACCCAACGGACGTAAAAAGAAGCTCAATCTTGTAAATAAATTTTTTCATTAGAACAAAATTTACCAAGAAAAATAGCTCATACAAAACTTTGTAGTCTTAGAGTAAGACAAAAATAGAGTAAATAAGGAATCTTGGGAACCACAATTAAGTATAACAAGACTCCCACTTGTGCATGTACGATTGTTTCTAGGAGAGAGTAATCTTATTATATATTTATAATTTGTGTTTTAATGAAATGAAGAAAATAATTGACAATTCTAATTATAAGAAAGTGACACAACAATTTCGAGATTCTTATTAACCAACCCACTTACATGATTGTTTTCCCTAGTTTTAGGATTTTAAATTTATATTCCATTGTTCCCATTTGAAGTGTTTTATTTATTTTAAATACAGGTAAGAAGAAATAAATTAAAGTATAAAGTACATTATTCACATATATTAATAAAAATAATTTTGGTTTTAGGTGTAATTGGGCCAACTAATTACACAATCAAAGACTTATTATTTCTAAAAATGAATATGAGACACTTTAAATGGGACAATCTAAACGAAAAAATTGTAAGATTTCTATCTTTTTGGTGGTTCACAAACTGCTTAACATCCGTCTGAAAACCAACAAGAAAGTCACCATGCGGTCACCATTATTGAAAATGTTATTTAGTAGTTACTTTGATGGAAACACACACACACACACACACCGTATTTGGGTCCCTATTCTCGACATTCTTCATGCTCAAACACACCATCAATTTGAGAACATGAAGAGAATAGAAGAACCCAAATATTCAAGAGGATTTCATGTTATTCACGTTCGTTTCAACGATATCAATGGCTCGAGATTCAAGGTACGCTTCCACTTCGCATGTGAATTAATTTTGTTGGCTCTTGAGAATTCATATGGCAAATGAATTCTATCAGTTGGTATCAGAGCCAACATATTCTCTGTCTTGATTTGTTTGATTTTGGTTGTATTTGTTATTGATTGTCGAATTATCGAATGTGATTTTCGTGTGTTTCGACTTGTTTGTTGTTGTCTCGGCGATATTTCAAACATAATCTGCATTTTTTTGGTTCATCTTTTTTCTTCAAATGTCAAGATAAGGAGAAACATATATGGGTTATGTGCGCGAACTGTTCAACCAATTTTTTCTCAAATGATAGTTTCTTCTGCCATAATTGTTCAATCTATTCGAATATTATGTTGGAATCTCATTGTTTAAGAGATTTCAATTATTTCCAATATAATGTGATTTGATCAAGGATTTTATCGAAAGTTTTGAGAAATTCTTTGAGGTGATTTTCTATTTCATTTTCGTAAAATCCAAAAAACAATGTTGTTCAATGATTATTGATTGACACTGTTTTTTTGGTGAGTGATTCATGGAGGTTCTTTCAAAAAAAAAAAAAGAAGGAAATTATTCGACAAAATTACAAAGATTTTTTTGGAAAAGAATCGAAGTTATACTCTTTAATTTTGAATTTTGGCGTATCGCACACAATGTGTTCGACGAAAGGACACCAGTTGATTCCCTTGTCTTTCACCCAAAATTATTTGAATTCGTAAGAATTTCTATTGGCTTTTGATTTTGATGGATTTCATTCACCTCTCAAGTTAATCGTGTTTCAATCACAAATTGCATTCGAAAATTGAGGATTTTTGTGAACTTTTGTTTTTTTTTTTTTTTTGAAATAAAACTTTTGGTGTCTTCTTTGGTCTGCGCAATGGCCGTTGATTTCTTCCGGGGAATGGCGATGTCACCAAGTCGGTAGCTACATTGAGGTGATTGTTGTAATAGTAGTTGGCGGTGGTTGTGACAGCGAAACAGCGGCGGTAATGGTTCTTCATTGCAAACAATGACAATTCTTAGTTGCTACTGTAACTGTCTTCCAGGTCTGGGCTCAGTGTCCATGGGCCTGTGTTTCGGGTGATGCTGTTGGGCCACGCATTTGCTGCTATTCGACCGTCTTTTGGCTACTATTGGGCAATTGGTCGGGCAGTTGTTTTGGGCTAATATGTTGCTATTTGTGACATCAAGAACATTTTTTTGTGGGCCATATTTTATTTTACTTTTAAGCTCAATTTGTGGGGTGCGACTGCTGCCAATTAAACCTTATTTGCAAGACCGACATTGAGTGTTAATTTTGGCCTTACTAGGCTAATTTTCGGGTGCCCTTTTTGGGGATAATTTTTTGTTCTTGTTTGTGCAGTCTTAATTTGAATTTTTTGTTTAATTAGCTCAATTGATATGTTTAATTATAACCGTTTATGCTCAAGGGTATTTGATTAATACCATACAGATGATGTGTCCTTTAAATTTTATTTATTAACATACATATTTTTGTGTTTATAATTTAATGTCATGTGATCTAAGTAATTTAAATTAATTAAAGAGTAACCATAACATCTTTAATTTGTTTATCTTAAATTATGTATTCAAGGTTATAGATCACATAAGATAATGACATAACTTTTGAGTAATTATGTGAGTATGCTAAATCTTATCCCATAGGAATTTGTATTGTACTCATAAGATTAATTAGGGCAAGATAACTGATAGAACGAGATTTTTGCATGCATGTTGTCGTTGGGATTTAAAGCAAGCAAACTTAGTCTATCAACAAAATTTATAAGTCCCCACTTCCACTATACTATTGGCTAGTATAGGGTAAGTAAAGGGTGTCGAACCCACAAGGAGTGGGAATTTCGTTATGCATTTCTATACCTAAGATGGGTCGGCGATGCCGCCACGCCTTAAGGTAAAGGAGGGAAGGAAAATACAGAAAATAATTTGAGAAAATAACATGGGAACTATTCTAACTCATAAAAGTAAACAAACTAAACAAACTCAACTACAAGAAAATTAAACTGGGCAACAGAAAGTGAACTGGGCAAATTAAAGGTCAGAAACAAGTCGGACAGCTAAATGGTTAAGAGACTTACTTATTCTAACGAGAAGCGAAACGCAACAAACAGAATTGAGATAACAAACATAGATATAAAAAAACATGTTCAAATTGGGCGGAACGAAAACAGGACACTCGACTGGGCAGTTCGAAGGTCGGATTCGGAACTGCTACTTAATTTGTAAAAGAAATAAAATTAAAAACTCAAGTTGCTTAAAAACCAAAAGCTGGAATTGAAACACTAAAACTAAAATCAACTAAACAATGCAGATTTTTAACCAACTAAACTGATCTACACCTAAAACAAGAAAGCAACTAGTCAACCTTCTATTTTCGGAAGAAACAAGAGCCTTTTTGTAAAAACAGAAAATGTGGGTTCAAAATGGGAAAACTGCAGAGACAGCAGCCTGGGCAGAACAGATGTGCAGCAGAATAGAAAGCAGGGGCTGTAACGAGAAAAAGAAAAGCTACACTTGAAACCATTTTACACTAGGAAACTCACGAAAGTTTTAGCAACGTTAACAATGAAAACTTGACTGTAAGTTATCAAATACTGAACTCTCATACTAGAATGCAAAGCTCCCTTCAAAATAACCCAACAACCAAGAGCTACAAAACAAAGAACACAAATATTAACCAACATTAAGAGAAATCGAGGAAGATTTTTACTAGAGCTTCTAAGACCATTCAAAAACCAAAATAAACTACCAGTTTTCTTAGCTAAAAATGCAAGATACAAGATCCAAACCAACCAAACTAACTAGTACGCAACAACTACAAGCTTGAAAACAAGAAATGGCAAGAGTCTCCAACAACTAAAATAAGCAATGTAACAGTGAAAATAAGCTCCAATGAGCAACAACAGCCAATAAAATGCTCTGCCTATCCCATGATGACAGAGGAACTTCACTTCTCAAAGGACTCCCAAGAGTGTGTAGGAGAAAAACTCCAAGTGAGGTGAAAGTGTAGTGTGTAAAAGTGATAAGTGTGTGTGGATCTCTCCATTGTCTCTCTTCCCTTGGCTTTTATATGGAGGCTAGCAGCTAGGGTTCTTCATTTAGGTCAGCTTGATTGGACATTTTTGCCCCTGAACGCAGCTGGTGGAGACAGCTCACAAAAATCTGCCTGGGACCACATTCTGTACGGTTCTGCTCTGCTCCAGCAAGGTAAACTGCCCAACTCAAGTAATCTACCCAGAACGAACGTCCACTCTACTCTCCTTTCTATATTCCTTAGCCACTTCCTTTGATTCTTAACACGTTTGTCCTTGTTCTTGTTTCTTTCCGTTTACTACCCAATATCACCTAATTAGTGTAGATTTATGCTCAATTAAAGCTCAAATAAACCCCTAAACTAGCAACAAATGAGTATTATCAATAACATACTATTTTTCTTAATTAGCCCACATGTATAAATAAAATGTATATAGTTAGTTAGTTTTATCGATTGTTATATAATTAATTAATTAATTAATTATAACATGTGATTTGTTATATAAGTATATATATCCCACATAAATTTCGTTATACTTAAATGATTAATTATGATAAAAATAATAAATTATTTTCTCGATTTGCCCACAGATATCAAGAAAAGAAATATAATTTGTTTGTTTCATCATTTTGATATATGAATCATTTTGCTTAAAAACTTAGCCCAACGATAGTTTTGTTTGGTAGATTCATATTTAGTCCGCTTAACGTGTTTTGGATTGGTAAAGCATGGTTGTGTTTTTCTATTAGTCTCAATTTTTGTTTGATAAGCGCGTATTTTTATTACTTGTGCATTTATAAAGCATGTTATTTTCTCTTATATTTAATGCAAAGTTCTTGACCTGAATAGTGGATAACTATAAACTATATAATAAGATCATTCTCTTCTATAGGGTGCATGAAATTAATTATGGCATAGGGATAAACGAATCACCTATGCATACTAGCACTATGGATAATGATTAATTTATGAACAATGAGCGACTATTGTTTCAATTTGGCGTTCATAAAATTAAAATAGTTACTAGTATTTGGGTTCCATTAGGGCATATGACGAGGTTCAAGTGTTGTTAAAGGCCATTGATGAGCATTTTGAGTCCTCCGACAAGGACTTAGCGAGCACTCTATCAATTAAGTTATCAACTGTTAGGATCACTAGCTCTAAAGATGTGCATTTAAACGTTATTTCACATGTCATATATTGTATTTTGTCTGAGTTATGAGACAATGTTATGTTGAATAAGATGAATTCTATGGCGTCTCATGGAGTTTATATTCTTGTCGAATGGAATAAAGCCATTGATTGTGAATGAGTCTTTCGGAACAACGAGAGACTCTGTTGGTAACATCAAAGAAATATAAGACTAGACTTATGGCTAATGAATTCACTTAACAGAGTTTGTTATGAGTCTAATATGATTGGCGTTGACAATAACATAAAATGGATTGATTTCTATTATGCAATCCACATTTATAATATCTTGTAAGGGTTACTAAACTAAGTTCACGAACCGCCAGTGAACAATGCATCTATTTCGAATTTAGATACGTTCACATATGTAGGCATATGGTACATTCAGATTGGTTTAGATGTTGGTCTTGTATGAAATTTGGAATTAGACTATCTACATTCCAAGTTTTGTTAGAAACTTGATTCGATTTTGAGACTTGTATCATCAGGACATTTCTATATATACATGGATCATTCAGTTTGTTATATCCAATGTTATCTAGAATAATACAATGTCTGATGGTCTTACCGAATTTATATACAAGATGTTGACCTAATAATGTGATGTGTTATGAATGCCAATTTCTCTATTTCGTGGCATCAAAATTGAGACACATATCCTAAGATGGGATTAAAATTTGGTAAATGATGAGATACTTGGTACTCTCAGTTTTACTAACATTAGGACTTGTATAAACTGTATTACGATTAGCAAACTTACAAGATAAGAAATGTGCCAAGATGATTTGGACATGTTAGAGACCATACACTTTTGTTGTTCTGTTATAGACATGAGTTGTCAGAAATACTTTATTTCTTTCATGTACTAGAGATAGAAGTATTATGAAAGTACATTGATGATGAACAAAGCACTCTGTCCATTTGTCAAAGTATTATGTAGTGGCCTGTTGTGCAAAGAAACTGAACATTAATGGATATAGTGTGCAATATGCCTGGTAACTTGAAACAACCTGAGTTTTGTGGATTAAAGTTCTTAAGACAACTGCGTATATATTAAACTGAGTTCCAACTAAAGTTGTTCCTTAAAATCTCGTGAGTTGTGAGAAGGTTGGAAATCGAGTTTGCTACACATATGTGTTTGGGTTTGTCCTTCAAAAATAATAATTAACAATTCACGAGAAAGGAAGTTGGACCGAAGGATTATAAGTGGTATTTCGTTGGATCTGCCATAGGTATAAGAGTTTTAGATTTTACTATCCATCTTATAATACTAGGTTTGTAGAGTAAAGAAATGCAAAGTTCTTTAAGGATAACTTGATTAGTGGGAGTGATCAACCTCATGTCTCGATTTAGAGAATGATTATTTAGAAATTCAAATTCCAACTTCAAGTGAGGGATTGATTTTTGTATAATCAATCGTTGAAACTCCAAATTGTTGATGTTATTGTACTTGATTTGGTTGTTGAACAATCGATTGAGAAATCAGATCAATTAGGGTGAGGATATCAACAATTCCTAGTTGTTTGTGTGTTATGAGGATTCTGACTTGTGTCCAATATCCAAGAGAGATTCTCTCCAATTGATTATAGCATTGGTAGCTTATTTTGACTAATGTGAAAAAGGTTTTTCTTAATCAAAATTTGGAAGAGAATGTTCATATGACAATTTGGTCCTTTTTAGTGGTGAACAATTGGTGTGCAAAATTAAGTAATCTATATATGGATTATAACAGGCCCATGACAGTGGTATTTGAAATTTTATAGTGTAATATCTTCATTTGGTTTTCTAAGAGAATGTTATTAATCAATTTATATACTAGATGGTCAGTGAGAGCCGAATTTATTACCATATCCTATATGTAGATTATATTTTACTTGCAACCAATAAAAATGGTATATTCGTGAGGTGAAACAATCTTTTTCTAAGAATTTTGATATAAAGGATATGGGTGAGACATCTTATACCATTGAGATTAAGATCTATAGAGATAGATCTCAACATGGATTGGGATTATCTCAGGAATCTTATATCGATAAAGTCATAAAAAGATTCCGAATAAGGGGTTATGTAGCACCTATTATGTAGTGTGACTGGTTCATTTAGATCAATGCCCGAAAATGATCTTGAAAGGGAACAAATGAAAAGCGTTTCATATACTTATATTGTTAGAAGTGTTATGTATGCTAAGATCTATACTAGACCTACATTGTCTTTGTTGTTGGAATGTTGAGAAAATATTAGAGTAACTCAGGAATTGACCACTAGGAACTGTAAAAATAGTTTTGAGGTATCTCAAGGAACCAAGGGTAACATGCTTATGTATAGACGAACTAAGGCAAATTTCCGGATCTAGGAGGATCTACCAATAAAATTCCCAAAACGGGAAACTTTTTTTTTAACTTCTAAAAATG
>JAYDZE010566148.1:0-12261 GCA_034509125.1 Monilaria moniliformis
GTCGATGATTCCTTTCTCAATCCAAGTATTGAAGAAATCCATATCTTCCTTGCAGTTTTCAAGAATGTATTTTACCTTTCAAGCAAAGGTAACAGACCAGCCAGTGTTAGAAACACACAGCACAAATTAAAGGATGTCAATAAAATCATGAAGGGACAACAGGTTTGCAAGGTAACCTACTACATACTGGAGATATACAGTTGCACAAGCCATGTCATCTTCTAGATCAGCAAATGCAAGTTCTGGTTCTATCATCTTGGGAAAAAAAGAAGAGGTAGTCAAGATTTTCTCCACGATCCAAATGCACCATTAAACACTAATTCCTGGAAGGAAATAATTGAAAAGAAAACACATTGGAAGTATATATGTCAATAATTTAGTAAATACTACACATACCCAAAATTCAGCCAAGTGCCGAGATGTATTTGAATTTTCTGCTCTAAATGTGGGACCAAAAGTATATACCTGGCAGAGAGCAAATAAATATTACCAGATAATATACGCAACATGTACATAAGCAATTGTAGGTGTTCCATTTCCAGGGATGGGTGTTAAATTGCTAATTGTACACTATAAATGGCAAGTACATATTAATTGACAAGCAAAAGTTTTACATCTGTAAGAGCAGTAGCATATGTTTCAGCATTCAGCTGCCCAGATACTGTTAGAAAAGCTGGTTTTCCAAAGAAGTCCTGCCCAGACGATAAACAAAAAAAAAACGTCACTAAAAAGACTGGCTTCAATTGCAAAGAGACAATAACAAAGATTTAGAAGATTCTTCTGCAGTATCTAGTAATAACTTTTTGCATCAAAGACTGTCCATAAGAATTGTTCCGATCCTTTAAATGCATCAAAGACTGTCAAAATTTTGTTTCCATTGCTTTAATTTACATAAGAATGCATAGCAAAAGTAGTACTCTATCACATGATATCTGCTACAGAAATACAAAAAAAGACATAGCTATCAACCGAGCATCATTTGAAAATTTGCTTAAATGACTGCCTGCACCAAGCAAACACAGTCAGTCCAATTGAATTGCAGAAAGCTCACAAGGAGAACAGAGCAAAATTAACACAATAGAATATAAATGTTGTAATGGCCCATCAACAGCCACTGGTAGCCCATGCCCCTCAGCCAGCCCACCGGAATATCATTTGGTGGTGATTTTCAGGCACAACGTTCCCCATCTTTCCATTCAGAATCCAAACTTTTAGCATCCCACATTTCCTTACTTTCGACAGGTGGAAAATGTAGATATTAAGGAGCAAAGCAGGTTTTGTTCTTCCACATTCTTAATTTAAAGCTACTCTTCTCCAACCGCCAGAAAATTAATTATTTTTTGTCTGATTTCGTTTGATTGAAAATAATGAGACGAAATCATAAGTTAATTTTCTTTCTGTTAATAATAAATTTCAGCTTAACTGAGTTTATAGTAAATCAATAGAGAAGAGATATCTCGGTTCAATTCAGTTTGGTTATACCAAATGAACACCCCCAAAATTTTTACGAAAAAGTGAGATCAAAGATATAGCCAATTAGCTTAAAGATAATAGAAAACAAAAATTGTGGTGAAAAAACAATGACAATGACAGAGCTAAGACATCAAATATAAAAATTTTGTAACAGATATCATAAAATTCAATGTGAAGGTCTTTCATTGTAGTTGGTTTTGACAAGGAAAAGTAAAGCGCCAGAACCTCACCTTGGACCAATCGATTGAACCATCCTTTGTTGTGGGGATGACATTAACTGGAGAATGCACAGCTTCACTGGTGTTTGGAACCTGTTCAAGGAACAAATGATGTCACATGAACCAGTATGTATAGAACATATTTATACTTACACGTGATGGAACTGATAATTAAGTAGAAGCAACATGTGAAAATGGCAGAAGAATAGTAAAGCTCCACCATTATTCCTCAAACAAATAAATCAACAACTCAGGTAAAACCAGTGAATAACATGGATTCATGATTGTTTGCAGGGACATGGTGCATCGTATTTATCTTCCTTAATAAACTATATATATGGTGTGAGATACTGTTTCACACAGTAACCTAGACCTATTAATCGTGCAAATTAATATTTTAAAACCAGATGGAGCTAGTTCCGTTAGTGGGGTCAGATGGTATGAGAGGAATTCGAAGTGGATGCATGCAGAATTCAAAAATGTTGTCCCTATACGAGGCGCTTACCTGGGATGAAAAACAAACATAGAGAGATAACAATGTTGAATATATCTAACAGATAAAACTGGAGAATAATTTGCAAAGGTGCAATGGAGCGACCAAGCAGATTTTGTGATGTACATATTTGAATGTTCAAATAATGGGTATGAACACCTAAACCTGATCCGAAGCAATTGAAGGGTGAAAGCAAACTATGTCGAACAAACTTATATGACGATGTTTTAATTAGCAGACATAGAGAAAAATAATTAAATATACAGCACCCCACAAGATTGCAGGATAAACATGACATGTAAAACTTGAGCACATACTTTTCTTGGATTGTTCTATTTGGTAGAAACACATACCAAGGTTGTTACACAAAACTGTTCACCAGCTCCTTCACAATCTGAAGCAGTTATGATTGGGCTGGAAAGCCAAACAAAGCCATTTTCTTGAAAAAACTTGTGTGTGGCATAGGCCAAAGCATTCCGCACCCTTGCAACCTAAGCCAAAAATGGATATAATATTATGTTATTACAGCTAACTAAAATAGCTATACTCTTATTAATAGTATCCAAAACACTGGCAGATGATTGTTAGCAAAAGACTGAATAAACAAGTACATATGGAGGCAAGAAAGGATAATATATCTCTGATCCCAAGATCTGGAAGAAATATAATCTGTCACTTTAAATGTAGCCAAAAAGCTGTTCCTAAATGAATAATTCTTTACAGTGACAAAAGTATTCTTTAGACTAAGGATGCTGCAGAAGAAAGAAAAGACGCACAAATGGCCATAGCAAGAAAATCGCCTACAATTTAGATGGGGGTTCAAGCTATAATATGCTAATTGACTCACTAGGAGGAAGCTGGTGGAGCTAAAAGAGAGCAAATAATCTGATATGGAATGATTCACTAAAAAACATTGGGAGTGGAGGGAAGGATAGTGAAAACCAGAACCTATTACTCAATATTCAGTTGCTCCTTTTGAATGTGAAGATGAGTCTTACCGCCCCAAAAGTATTTGTACGTGGACGCAGATGAGCCTTAGTTCTTAAAAACTCTCTGCTGACCCTTTTCTTCTGGATAGGGAAAGAAGGATCACTCGTACCAACCTACAGAAAAGGTTGAAGGTTGAATATAAAAATATTCACAATCTCAACATCTCTGAACAAAACATAACAGACAGTATAGTATACAACATACATTATAGTAGACAAATGTATCTACAGCAACCACGTAATCAACATTTAATCTTCTCTTATTTATGGCATGTGAAGCTTTTAAATTATTTGTTAGACCATCTTGAATTTCAGATCCATCTTAAGATGAATTTAAAAATCAATTTTGCAGATGAAACTTTGTTGTTTGATTATTGTGTACTTGTATAATTATTTTATGTGTTTGCAGTCGCATATATTATTGTCTCCATAGTCTCGTGCTCAATAACTGCTTTTGAACCTTCAGTCAAACAGACCAGAACCATAATCAAGAAGATAATAGCACTTCAAGAGGATACAAAGGACAAAAGGATCAAGATATTTGAAATTGCCATATATACAGCACTTATGGTTGAAAGTGAAAAGACATAACCAAGATCTAAGAGGTGGGCATCCACAGCCTTATATAGAAAATTGCATGAAGCTCAAGTACCCACGTCCAAGTTTCTATTGCCATCATCACTACCAGAATAATGTACTAGATCATTTTGTTATACTATGAATATGGCAGAAGTTGCAACATTTCAAGTGTACTAGTCTAGCCATAATCATCTTCTTGACGCACAAAGCCACATAAAATTAAACTAGATATGCATGTTCCTGAAATAAAATTTAATCAATGACTTTATAGATTTCAATGGTCCACTTACTCGCTGAACCAACATGAAGAGATTTCTTGATGAAAGAACCATTATCATTCCAAATTAATGCACAAAAAGAAAAGGTCCAAAGAGAACTACAGTTATTGAATATAAAAAGTATTACAATATAAAGATTAAATTTCATGAGAAGCATTTACCGTAATAAGTTTGTCGACCTTCAATTCTACTTTTTGCTTTGACCCTTGACTGGCTACTACGGTTCCTTGTATCCACACTGACGCACCAGTAGAAATCAAACCACTCTCCACCTATTGAGAGGAATTGATAGCAAAAATGAAAAACCAGACCCACCCAGTCAACATTATTACAGGAAAGTGGGGAAGGGAACAGTATCCGAAAACAACCGTAATGTAGAGGTCCAGAAATAAAAACAGAAGCCAAATTTAACGGAAATAGGATTTAGAGAAGGATTCTTAAATCTTTCATAATTAGCACATACAAATTTGATCCAGGTACGCCCAGTAGGATCATCATTTGGTGAGGATGATGACTATTCACAAAGTTTTCATTTCTTGCGACAGAAGTAGCATCCCATCCCCATGTCACTCAAATTCCATGAGGTACATAAAAGTAGAAGTTGCTAAAAACTATCTACATCAAATGAAGAAGCCAAAGGTTAATCGTAACTTCACTGTTCCAAGTGCTCAAAGTTATGAGCACAAAGTATCTAAATTCTTAAATAAATGTAAATTTTCTAGCATATGAGCATGATTTGTCCAAAATATTCAATTGGAATAATCTCTAAAGCTCCTTGATGAAGTCATTAATATACTCATTAACATAAATAAAATATTCGAACAAATCTTAAAGATTTTTCATATGAGTAAGTAAAATGTACAAGTCAATGGAATGGAACACTCATACGACATCAAAAGCACCAAATTATAAAGGCCAAAGTCAAATAAAAACTTCTTCTATGTTTCTATGTATATACTATATAATACTAATAAAATCTAAGTTCAAATATATATGCAGTTGAGTAAAAATACAAGGTTGAAAGTAGACATCCTCGATATGAATATAAACAATCTAACAAGATGAAATCACAATAAAGACTCATATTAATATGCACAAAAGCTATGCTACAAATACAATCAAAACTTAGAACTACTTTATATAGCATGATCTATCAAGCACAGTCAAAGAAAAAAATCTCTTCACATGAGCACAACTATCCACAAATTAAATCTTAGAAGCTCCTGAATATGAGTTAAGAAAATCTATATTTTAAAAACAAAGTATATAGCTCCTTAATATGGGAGGTCACATTGATCAAGATCTAATTAAGCTAGAAAGAGATAACAATGGGCCTTCAATAATCTAAGTCCAAAGATCTCACTGATCCAAACAGAGATGGTGCAAATAAGTATTCCGTTTATATAAGTACAATAAACTTCTGAACTTTACTATCAAAACAAGGATTGAACTACAGTTTTATGTAAACTAAAAACGAATAGAAACCTAGAATATCAAAGTGGAAACAATAAAATCCAAGAAAAAAGTAAGGCTCCGAAGGAGGTATTCTATAATATTCCATTATAAATGCAGGATAAAGACTCACACAAGATTGGCCCCCACTCCCAGCATGCTAAAGAACAAGTTTTATGCACTTTATCAAATGAAGAACGTAAAATGATGTTGCTAAGAGAACAAAAAGTATGTACTGAAACAAGTCCCTCTTCTGTACGGAAAATACTAGATTTTGTGTGCCATCTAAGTGGTTCGAGAAAAGCAATAAACTGATTGCAGCATCGCACATCGCGCAGTAACTTTTTCAGGGAAAAGAGAATAATTCACTGGCACAGGTCCATCATAAGAACAGAACTTGACTGGGATCAATCACACAACAAAAGAAATGCACAACAATGAAGAATATATAAAAGAAATCCGATTAGCATTATTAACTTTACCTGATCATAACCTTCGGCATCAGAACTCATTACACATTGCATATTTGAAAGACAAGAACCATCATTAACCTATTCACCACAAATGAATTGTTCAACAATCAAAACATTTGCCATCTTTTATGGGAGCGGAAATGCCAATCAATAAAAATCTAAAATCGAAATCGCACCTCAATAAACGTGACACTGCTCTGAGCCCTGAGCGTTCTAACCCATCCCCTAACCACAAGAGTCTCCCCCAATCGATTCAATCCCTCATCAACTCCTCCTTTAATGTCCACAATCTTGAGCTTCCTGCGAAACTCGCGGATTTTCGCGCCCTTTTCCAATTCGATCGGCTCGGCCTTAGTAACCTCGCTGGAGGAGACGCTGGCGGAAACCACGGTGCAGAACCTGCGGGGTTGGCGGGAGACCGCGGCGGAGGAGAAAAGAAGCAATGGAGCAACCGAACGGTTGATTGTGGGATTGTTGAGAGGAGACAATAGAGGGGCGGCGGCGGAAGATAACGGTTTGAGGAGGCGGAGAGTGGTAGCGGCAGCCGCCATTGTGTAGTTTTCAGTGTGTATGAGTTTGAGAGCTGAGGTTTTGGATATAACTGATCATTCTCGGAACTACCATTTACATCTTCTTACTTTATATTTGATTATTTTAGTAAGTCATAATTGCCTCCAAATACATTAATGATGGCTCTTTTTTCAGTTTTGTATTTCAAAATATTTGAACTTTTTTTATTTAAAAATTCGATTTTTTAAACTTCTCCCAAAATACACGAGTTTTACTTAATCTTTTTTAGATTTTTTTCATAAATAGTAAAAAAATCAATCAAGATTATTATTTGAATTTTGGGTGTTTTGTGAAAATAAAAGATAAATAAAAAAATTTATATGTTTTAAGACAAATTTTGAAGTTTATGTGCAAAAAAAAAAAAAAGAGTACAATTCGTGTATTTTGGGACTAAAGTTTAAATTTTATATGCAACAAAATAGCCAAAAAAATGTTTATTTTGAGGCAATTAACCCTTTCATTAATTCATAAGGGTAAACTCATTAGTTTCTTAAAGAATGATGAGGAATAATATAGCATGATGAGACCTACCTAGTGCAAAGAATGACAAAGCCCATAATAGGGCCCCTATAATGCTTATTAGTGCTATAATAAGTATTAGACACAAGTAATAACACCTAATACATGTTAGATCTAAAGGGATGAGAGTCTAAAGAACAGAATTGAGAAACAGATCTTGATTTGAGCCTTTTTGAGTCGTAAATTAGGAGAGCATATATTCTGCTTATAATGATAGACGTATGTAAGGGCACTTGTGAATCTGAACATATACATATACGCACATTTTGATAACTTAGTGACAACATATATTAAAGAAGCGGATTCACTTATTGCATATGAAATTACAATGTTAGTCTAAGTTATTAGTAAGGCTATAGAAGTTGATGCCAAAAAATTTGACAATGGACAAAAGATTAATTCAAAATAAGGAAGATCTCGAATCTCATTATTGAATAAGTTATCAAAGCAATGTATTATATTACAACTCATATTGAGTAGATTTATATTGGATGATTGAATAGTTGCGACGAGAACGAATAAGTTATTATCATAGCTCCAATTATTCTTGTTGGAATGTTTTATTTAGTAGTATTAGATTGTTTAATGAAGAGTTAACCTACTCAATTTTGTGTGGATTTATTACTGCTGCAGTCAAAATATATTCAGTTTTATTTTATAAATATACAATTCATCCTTCTTAGCTTAGAGGTATAGAGTTGTGCAGTTCACGAAATAGATTAGGATAATCGAAAATAAAAAGATAAATATTCAACCAAATTATTAAAATATATAAAAGATAAGTTAATAATATATCTATATATATATATTTATTCCAAAATCCTGCATTTTATCTCTATCTACCGGTCATAAGAGTAGAATCATTCTATTACCATTTCTTTCATGTCCATTCAATTTCTACCCAATTTTATTTGTTTGGACTTCGTAGTACTCATTTCCTTATTTGTTTGTCGTAACATTTGTCAGTCCTACAATAACTTACAAATCATGCATCATCTTTTAAAAATACCAAACGGTGTGATTTCGTATCTTGTAATGGAGAGACTTTTAGAAATATCAAACAGTGTGATTTCATGTCTTGTAACAGAGAGATCTAGGAATCAAACTCTACCAATCCCCCTCCCGTAAATTAAAAAAAAAAAAACAAAAACAAACAAAACAAAACAAATCAAGCTTTAATAACATAACATGGGTAGACGTACGTTGCACAACAAAACAAATTACGTCACCTAATCGCCATTCCGGTAACTAGGTAAGATATAAATACTATATATACGCCAGAAAATTATATGGAATTGGATCGAGATATTTGGGGAATGGCCTAATTTAAAGTTATAACTTAGTTCTAAAATGACCAAAATTGCACCTAATTCTAATATCAAAGATATTATTGGACTTTACTTGGAGCTTTTTCTGAGGTAGGTTTGCAGATAACCTACGTCACGTGAAACAAAATGCGCTTTTCTTAAATGAATTATGGCAATAAATTATCCTTACTATTTTTTTCTTGATGTTTCAGTTTTCATGTCAGGCATGCAATATATATTAGTACCCAATATCCCATGTAAAAAGGAGTAATTTGAGAAAACAAAATGTTATTTATGATTAAACAAGATTATTAAACCACCTCACTTCTAAATCTCTAATACATGAAGAGAATTTTTATCAAAGAAAAAAATGTTCAATCTACAATTCAATGGGATAATTAATCAACGCAAGGACTCCTGCATGGATGATTGCACTATGCAAACATACTAAAAATATCAATTATTATTAAGAAAAATATCAATTATCATGAAGAAAATTAATATTTATTGTTTTTTCCTCTATATAAAAACTGTAAATTATGACCTATAAAGTGTAAATTATCCTTCAAGATTATCCTTGAAAAAGAAAATGTTAAATCAGACCGCACCATACGAACTTCCTAATAGTGGTCCATCTCATTAAAGTAATACACTTTCCAGTGGCCCAACAAGATTGATTTTCTAATAAACATTATCTACCAACCTTCAAAATTCTAACTCAAGGTCATGATATTTCCTGTTCATTCAGTATGATGGAAGGACAGTTAATTTAACGAATAAATTCAAAAGCCGTCGAGATCAAGACGAGAATAATTTAACTAAAAATCAAGAACTTGCTCATCCCAATCAATTGTAGCATCTACATGAAGAAATATGAACTGGAGCTCCAAAATTGCGATATAGAAGTACAAATTCCTTCAATTTTTTAACATACAAACTAATTGCTTTAAGCCCAAACTCATGGCAAAACCGATTGATATCCAAGGCTCATCCGGGGATTTCTTTCGCTGATGAGACTAAGTATATGCTGGTATGGAAAATGCACCTTAGACTAATATCTGACAAACTGTCTTGTGTCGTCTTCACCTTTCCTTCCATATGGGTTGCTCTTGCTGAACCCATGTCGGCTTCCATCACTTTTATGTGATTTCTTCCTGAACTTAGAGGCATTGCTATCAATATTTAAGTTCACTTTAGGAGGTGAACTGAAACAAAATGAAGCAGCCACAGCCTGCCAATAACCAGAGTCAGCAAGATGAGAAAATAAAATGACAAATTCGAGTATGATAAGAGGTGTTTTTACAGTATTTGTGCACAATAGTCCTGCAGTTAAAATGACATACATGCATATAGGCAAAAGGGGGGGCTCTATATGCGTACGCACGGAAAATTGATATAAATTTTAGTCCAAATCAATTAGAAGTTCAGTGTGAAATATATAAAGGAACTAATAGCTACTTCTACAGCCATGCTCCCTAATTGATTTTTGCCGACTCCTATGGGAATATAGCAGTAAAATTTTGTCTGACAAATATTTCCTATATGTACTTTGTTACTCCAATTTTTAGAAAATCCCACAATACAGACAGATGTTTCAATTAGAAGAATATGAAATACCTGTAGATCAAGCCTGTGAACATTAAAGATGTCCTTCATAGAGTGTGAATTGTACGCGAGAATGTAAGATCTGTAGGCATCTTTGGCCGACTTGTTTAAATGATAGTTTTCGGAGATTATGTTTTCCTGTATCACAAGCATAATGACAATTGTGTTTAAGCAAAATGGGATAAAGAGGTCAGTGCACTTTCTACAAAATGATGAAACTAAAGCCTTGTAAACAAGAACATACCAACTTCGATTGAGCATTCACTATTTTTTTCTCATCATAATCATACTCTTTAACTGGCACTTTTGCAGCCTGAAATTCCAGTGATCACATATTCAGAGAATAATAGAAAAACAAGACAATAAGCATAAGAAATAGCATCATACGGCATGCCACCCTTCTAATACTAATAACAGAAATAAAGCAATATGTTAATAACACAGCTGAATTTAATGACACAAACCAAAATTTTCTTAATGGACTAATAGACTAAAAAGATCTTCAGCCATCACAGTGTCCTTAAGAACATCCGTGATTGATTGAGGACCGGAAACTTCAGTTGCATATGTTAATCAACAAAAAGGACTTCAACTAACCAAGGAAACAACTACCAATTTCACATTTGGTTGAAGCTACTCATTAAGTAAAGGTAATGCCTAGGACTCTAGCAACAGAGCTAGATTAAGGTCACAGTGCACTTGAGTGTACCAGGGTATTTCTACTATGGCCAATTCAATTGTCATACAATATTCCGTGGAAGCACATACGACTCCTACCTTGAGGTATTTTAGAAAACTTAGCTCTTCTGGAATCAAGAAAAGCAAAGCATTCCCTTTCGCACCTGCCCCACGAGCTGTTCGACCAACTCTATGGATATATTCCTGAATGCATTGACACCACATGTTAGGAAGGGGTGGGCAGGAGACTAAAAACGTTATGGATATCCAGCAGTCAATTTGACAGGTGCTGTTTTTCATTACCTTGGGCTCATCAGGGGGATCATACTGCACAATCCAGTCCTAGAGAAAGAAGGGTAAAAAGATTACCACAAGCAGTGTATAAATTCTCTCTGAAATAAGAAACAGCTCGCCTTAAGTAAAAAAGTTTACCACTGCAGGAATATCAAGCCCACGTGCAGCAACGTCCGTACACAATAAGATACCCTTCTCAGCTTTGCAGAAATCAAAAAAGGTAGACGTTCTTTTCTGCTGCTTTTGCTTACCATGGATATCTTGGCAATCAATCTGAATGTAACTAAGAAGTTCTGAATGGAACTTGACAGAATTGCAAGATGAGAAAAAAACCATGACTTTCTTTGACAGATTTTTCTTCAAGAAGGAATAGAGAAGATTAAATCTCTTGGCACAAGGGACAACACAATAACCTTGCTGCAGTCCTTCATTGGTGACCTACACCATTCAATACTAAGTCAGTTTAGAAGTTGAATGTTTTACCTTGTAAATAAACAGAGAAAGCGAACAACTTCCGTACCCTCTTCCTTCCATCATCCACGTCAATATAAACTGGCTTTGTCTGAAATGATAACCGTGCAAGGTCCTCAACCTGAAATGAGTATATGCAATTTCCTCTCGAGTTTGTCAAAGAGCAAATAAAAACTTTCCAATCCCATAAGCTGAAAACAACCCATATGTTTTTAATTCCAGCAAAATTTAAACATACATGATAATTTAATATTGGGGCCAAAGCATTGGCAGACCAGACAAGTATATAATCCCAAAATTACCATTTCAATTTTTTATGTTTGATTATTATCAATTTCTTAGTTTTGTTCCCGCAAAAAACAGCTATAGAGATTTCTCCTGCAAAAAAATAGATGTACCTTCTTTGTTTGTGTAGCTGAGAAAAGTGCTGTTTGCCTCTCCTGCACACGGTAACATATTATAAAAGTCATACATGCATTACCATAAAGTGTATGAACAAATTATTCACCAAGGAAATTTTATAAGGAATATCTTTAAATTTATATTACAATGGTATTAAAACAGAGTATGATTCAAAATAATTCAACCAAGTGATTCAAATTCTTTGCTACAAGAAACACCAGAAGTATACTAAGCAATCGCACTTTAGAATACTTGGGTGGAAAGAAATACTTAATAGTAGAAAGTTGAAAGAACTACTGAGATGAAAGCAATTGCAGTGACGTATTACATAATCAACTTTAGCTCTGGTGATACGAACCTTGGGCAAAATTTTAATAATTTGTTTCATTTCTTCTTCAAAATTAGCTTCCAGAATCCTATCAGCTTCATCAATCACAAGGCACTGCATATTCCAAAAATG
>JAYDZE010566159.1:0-12259 GCA_034509125.1 Monilaria moniliformis
AGTATGTAGAGGTGTGAAGATGATAGCTTCACTTGGAGGCCAATTTATATCCAAAAAATGGCACCACACCCCACCCCATCACCACCCCCACTATCACATGCATTCACCTACACCACCTATAACGCAGCAGCTACCCGGCCGCCGCAGCCTGGCTTTCAGCCGCTCCAGCGGCTGATCGCCCGGCTGTGGCGCGGCCTTTCTTCCCCCAACCCCGCCCCATCCCGGCCGCCGCAAAAAATACCCCATTTGCGGCGGCGTTAAGCATGGCCTAAAAGCGCAGTCGCACACTACATGTGCCTCCTGCCTCATGTGCAGCGACGCACAAGCCCCGCGACAAGTTTTCGTTTTAGTCTTTCGTCTTTTTTTAATCTGCTGATTTTCACATTTTTTTTAATTAATTATTTTTAAAAAAATTGGTAAATAGCCATTTGAAAAATTAGATTTCAACAAATAGTCGTTGCCCACGACCATCTCACCCTTTTTTTAATTTTATTTATTTATTTATATATATAATATAAATACCTTTCATATTTCATCTCATTTTCACATCGTAATTATGTAATTTTATTTCCTTTTAATTACATAATTTTATTTTATTTCAATTATGTATTTTTTAATTTTGATAAAAATTATACTTTTAATTAAATTCCATATCAATTTAATTATAATATATAATTATAAATTATATGAAATCAGAAATTTTTAGAAAAATAAACTGTAACTATAAACTATTCCATAGTCATTCATAATTATGGATAAAAGAATACAGAGTATTTTTATGTATAAAAATTGCCGCCCTACCTATAAACTATAGCTATGACGTAACATAGTGTTAAGAGCTGCTCAAAAATAATAAAATGAAAATTGAATAATGCAGCAGGGAAAGAAATAAAAAGGCAGAAACCCTACATTTTGCGAGCGCCGCCTCTTCTTCTACCTCTTCTACTTCTCAAAACCATTTTTTCTCTCCATTCCAGTCGCAATTTTTTTGTGTTCTATAATTCGGCTGAAGAATATATATTCTCTTCCAACAATGATATCGTCGTGCTATTTCCTTTTTCTTTCATTTAAATTGGAGTAATGAAACAAATTACAAAATCGCTGTGACGACTCGGAAAATTCAAGCTCAACAGACCGGATTGCAGGTCTCTCTCTACTCAGAGATTGTTACTTGCATGTCGATTCACCCGCTGAACTGAGCGATTCTCTCTTTTTCTTTCTTAATCTCTTTCAATTACGATCTTACTCGTCTAGATCTTTATTTTTTTTTTCTGATTTTCTTTCTTCATTTGAGCAATTTATTTTTGATGTGATTTTGGGGGATTTATTTACTGTGACTATAGAAAAGCTCCCTCTTCTGAAAAACATTGAGGACGCTTGCCGGCAGAATTGAACCAATTACTAACTTGCCACTACTGAGTAAACGAATCCATTTCCCATTTTTTTTTTGATATTTTTCTTATTTTATTTCATTTAAAAATTTATTTTTGAAGCAATAATCTGCTACTGGAATCAATAATAATTTTACAGATATTGTTTGGATAAAGCATATTCATAGTTTGAAGTTAGTGGAGGGATCATCATGTGATGAATACATTTACAAATCTTAGGACACTTTTGGACACAGTTTATTTCTAGCTGTGAATGCAAATCAACTTTATTCTGATGTTGATGAAATCAACCTCCTTAAGTTTTTATTTGATTTTTATTTTTCAAAGTAAAAAAATAGTATTTTTAAAAATAGTTTTCTTTCTTTGAATAAATCAAATATCATGCAATATAGTTCTTAATCTTAATACATAAAAATAGTGATAGAATGAGACTACTTATTTTTAAAAAGTAACATTCAATATTAATTTTAAATTTAATTTTATTATCTCTTTTTGCTAATGTTTTCTTTTAAAAATTCTTGTTTTACTTTTATTTTAACTCCTTATTCTAATTAATTAATTAATTGATTGATTCCAATATTTTTTAAGATCATGAATAATTAGTAGCAAGTGTAATTCATTTGCATAGTCCAATATTTTTTTTATCACTGAACACTAGCACTATTTTTTTTATTTAATATTATTCATGGTTTTCATATTTTAATATTTTTCATTTTATATAATTTATAATTATGTATATTTATATATTTTAATTAAATTCATATACAAATAATCGAATGAGATTAGATTGTTTTGGATCAATTCTTTGTGCTATAAAATATTATTTGAAACCTTTGTGACATAGTGAAATTTGATAAATAAATAAAAAAACAAAAATTATGGAAGAATTTAGAAGAAATTTAAAAATAAGATGATTTTAAAGTGTGAATGAAGTGGAGGAGAAGTAAAGTATTTATATGAAGAATAAGATAAAAAAAATGAAATTCTATCATTATGAAACTGCAAAACAAGAAGGAACATATGAAGGAAATTGAAAATTAAATTTTATTTTCCAAAAAATTAAAAACTGCTATTTCCTCATCCATGTGCACTGCCACGTGCCACGCGATTGGCCGAGACGGCCGCGCTCGTAGCGCGTGCCAAAGAAAAATGGTGCCTAATGGCTTGCAAAACTGGCGTGCTTCTTCCCTTCAGTGCTATGCTCAAAATTTATCTTTATCTTCTTAAAAAGAAAAAAACTAATTAGTTGTTTGAAATTCCAAATAACAAAATAGAAAAAAAACGAGTGTTGGTTTTAAAATTTATCTTTATATTATTAAAAAGTAAAAGCAAACTAATTGTTTTAAATTTGAAATGACAAAATAAGCAAAAAGCTCTGATTCCATCGTTGAAACAAACTACTGCTAAATATACAAAAAATAGGGTTTTTTTCGAACCTTATTAAAAGAAAATATATTTGCTTCTATGGTGATTTAATGGTTCGATCATAAAAATTGTAAAAATGACACGATATAAAAATTAATGTAGACCGTTAATCATTGAATTTTGATTAGAATATCTGATGCCACCGCCACTAGCAACGCAACATAAAATTGTGATAGTGTGGACAATTCCTTGTAACCAAGAATGATTTAGAGGAGTTGTCCACACTATCACAATTTAGAGGAGTCGTCCACCTCCTCTAAATTAGAGCGAGATCATGTCAAGAATGATATCATATTTGACATGATCTCGCTCTAATTAACTAATTAAAATAATAATGTTATTTTTCAAGTGTAATTGAGAAAATGGGTTTAAAGTAAGAAGCCACAATCGCACAATGAATGGGAAAAAATAATTTTTATTTTAAAAAAATGTATATATATATATATACATGCTATTTTATTTTCATTTTGTACATAATTAAAGTATATATAGTGTCAATTCATATAATCGCATTCGTATTATAAATGTGGGCCATTCTTTAAATAAAATTGCGGGCCCAATATCATTTCCAATTGTTGGGCTGAAGTTATAGCTTTCAAAGTTTTGCATCTCTACAAATCCAGTTTGATACTTCGTTATTTTCTTGGGAAACCCAACCTCTCCATTCTCTGCAGCTGCGAGCCGCCGTCGCCGAAGTCGTTGCCGCACCGCCGCCGCCGTCGTATCGGCGCTGCTCATCCGCCGCCAATGCAATCGGTAAACGATGCAATCTACTATTCTACTACCATTCTAAGATCTTTTATTCTCACTCTATTGTTTGTGTGTGTGCGTGTGATTGTTCTCAGATTCTAGTTCCCGCTCAAGGATCCTATTTCCTTCTCCGAATTCTGAATGGAAGCTTCCAGACACTTGAATCGTTTAAGGACCAGATTTCTCTTTATTTTTCGCGGTTCCTTCGTATTAGTTCCAGTTTAGACCTAATCGAATCCAGGTAGGAGCATTTCGTGAGTTGTTATCTCTAATAGGATCGTGTACATTGTAAATTATTGAATGTGTGGTGCTGTTTATGCCGGATTAGGAGCATAAATAGCGATCGAAATGAGAAGAAGGAAATTTCAGATGGTGGAGACGAGGAGCCGAGGGGCGCCGTTTTCAACGCATTGGATGCAATGTTGAAGGGTAGTTTGGATCGGTTGACGACTATGAGGTTCGTCTCATTACAGTTTAATGTTTTGCTGAATATTTGCGAATTTTGGTTATGGAAAAACTTACATCTGCGTGTAAAATGATTAAACCGTTTTATTTATTAGTTTGTGGTGGTAATGTGAGAATAGGTGATGAAAACTACTTTGCTATACATGATCTCGTGTCAGGAGTGTGATTGCTCTGATCAAAGTCGATACTTCCTTTTTCGAATTGTGCTGCAGGGAAAGCATAAGTTGGGGGAATTCGTGTAGGTATAGTTTCTTCTTTGAATCAGCGTCCAAGAGTGATACAAGTATGATTAGAGCTTTGTGCTTGGAAGGTAAGCTAGGATCAGCTTTGTGTCTTTGGCACACTGTGGTTCAACAGCTTAGAATTCCTGATGTCCTCACTCACAATTACCTTCTAAATGCACTTTGCAAAAGCGGTGACCTGGAGAGGGCGGAGTGGCTTGTTAATGAGATGTTAGCCCATGGCCCTCGCCCCAGTTGTGCTACCTACAACACTTTGATGAGTGGTTATTGCCTGGTAAATCAAGTCGATAGAGCTCTAGATGTTTTTGCAACCATGGCTAACCATGGGGTGAGGCCAAATAGGGTCTCGTGCAATATTCTTGTGCACACCCTTTGCCAGAATGGCTTATTGCAGGATGCAACAAAGCTGCTTGAGATAATTTTGGATGACAACAATGATGGCGGAACTTCAAATTTAATAGCTTCAACTATACTTATGGATGGTCATATCAAGAGTGGTAGCATTGTTGAAGCTATCAGTTGTTGGAATGATATATTTGAAAGGGGTATAGAGGTCGATGTTGTTGCATATAATGTTATTATTAATGGATACTGTTTGGGAGGGGACTTAACCATTGTGTATAAGTATTTGAGCAAAATGTATAAAAGTGGTCTTGTTCCTGACATTTTTTCATATAATACAGTCATCAGTAAGCTTTGCAAGTCAGGTAGGATTGATGAGGCATGTTATGTTTTTGGTGTTATGTCAAGGATGGGAATTCCTCCCGACCACATCACATACAAAATGATCATCCAAGGTTCGTGTATTAATGGAGATGTATATAGAGCAACCTATTTTATTTCCCACATGCTGCAGAACTCATTGGTGCCCAAGCCTCTCATTTGGAATGTCATGATCAATGCCTATGGAAAACGTGGACAAGTACAAGAGGCACTGTTCATGAAAAACAAAATGATTGAACTTGGTGTGCTGCCCAATGTTTATACATACAATGCTCTTATTTACACACAAATAAAAGATGGAAGTATTGACAAGGCTTATTATCTGATGACTGAGATGCTCATTAATGGTATTTCCCCTGATGTAGTCACCTACAATTTGTTGATTGGTGCTGCTTGTGATCTGGGGGACATTAGTTATGCACTCCAGCTGTACAATGAAATGGTGAGGAGAGGATGTGAACCAGATATAGTAACTTATACCGAATTACTTAAGTGCTACTGCATTAGAAGCAAAATCAGAGAGGCCGAAGAGTTACTTTTCCAGATGTTGACGATAAATTTGCCAATTGATCATGTGCCATTTATAATACTCATGAAGAAATGCTTCAAGATGGGGGAGCTAGATAAAGTTTACAATCTTTATCGCATATGGTTAAGTAGGGGGAGAAATCTGTAATTGAAAGTCATGTGGTGAAACTGAACGATGACACCATTCTTCTACAATGGAGCTTTTTGCTTGATAGTGTGGCTGGGATGTGCTCCTGGAGGTATTGATCTTCATTAGTTTTGTCTCATTTGTTTGCTAGTAATTTGCTCCTTTTTTCCTGTCTGGTCTAGTTTGTTTTATCACTTTGTAATAATTGCTGTGAAGTTTTCATTTTCACAGATTAAGAATACATGTGCAAGTAAAATATTAGAATTAGAAATACTTACAGCCTTTATGCATGCACTTCGTTGTTATTTTTAATTGGTTTGTAACTTAAAAGTTGAGTATGCAGAGATGTTTTTGATCAAGTGATGGCAGCACTACCTTACTGCGACTGAGTGAATAAGAACATTTTTCTTATTATGATCACAAGGGTGGTGATGGAGCAACAGTGGTTCAGCCTATCAACTAATCTTGGAGTAAGTGTCATTCTCTGCATTCATATGAAAACCATTTTTAGAACCTCGGAAACGTGCAATCAGTCCTAAACAGTTTTAACCTTCTGGATAATGAACAGATGCTGCAGCCGAATATGTAACTATCTCTGCAGATAGTACTGTGACCTTACTTCACCTTTCTGTTCCTTATCCTTTGTAGGATTCGAAATGGACAAACTGGTCATCGAATTAGTTGATGAGGTTCAACCTGTTATTTAAGCACGCTGCACGTCACATTATCTATCAAATGGTACTTAGTCCTCTTTCCCCCTCCTCCATTACCCCTTTAAGTTACATGTTATTTAGTGTCGATTCTTATTGTCCCATTCACAGATGCTCCCTATGTGTTCTCCTCAACTCCCTGATATTTCTGCGGCAATATCAAAAGTGATCAAGAGAAATGAAAAGATGACGATGATAGATCATTACAATGAACAAGCCTTGGTGATCTGAAAAAACTTATTCAACTCTATTCCTTTGCTTTGATCCCAAAGTTTGTGTCTGGACAGCTGCTGTGGCCTCCTCCAGATCGAGGAAGTTGCTGCAGTTACATCCAACTTCTGAATGTGCCATAACGCGTGTGGCCGTGATCCAGAATTGGCAACATCCACCTGACGATCAAGCTACTCCCAGAAAGACGATACTTTCAGGTACAATGATTATCCACTTGTGCTCTGGTATGCGCCGAGAACACGAACGACTTTAGCATGCATAATGAGCTCAAACATCGTGTAGTATAAATGCCTCGTGAGAATAGAATTGTTGAATTGGATGCAACCAACTTTGGTTATCATAAACTATCACCAAGTTGTGTTCTATCTTTCAAGTTAGTAGGTTACAAGTGCCTCCATATTAGGGTTTATATTTGTGAAAAATATGCAATTTTCTTGGATATCAAGCTGGATTGTCTATGCACTATGATTGATGGCCAAAAATCTTTCAAATTTTGCTTACGAAAAATCACGAAAATGAGATCCAACTTACTAGAATATTTACTTGATCTGATTTTAGAATTTTTCGAATATAGATGAGAAATGTCCAGAATAATTTTAGTATTTTACCATTGATCTGATTTTTAGAATTTATAGGCTACGTGTGTTGCTCATAGTTTAAGGCTTTAAGCAGAGCAGACAACGATACAATTAGTATTTATCCTTAAATTGGCGGTGTTCAATAAATTGAATCAGAATTTGGTTACAAGTAATATTCTGGTACAGTTTATAGAATTTTCTTTTTTAAATCAATGAAGACACGTAGATAATATGGAATGAGCATTGGTTTGATTATTGAAGTTTCTTTGAGCATATTGAATACCCAATCGAAACATTAATTTCATTAGTCAAGAGGGTGTTGGAGAATTTAAAAAAAAAAAAAACATAATTACGAAAGATCAGTTCAATAGCAATTCCAATTTTTTTAGATCTATATGATGCAACCACCAAATTTCTAAACAAATATTGAGAAATCAAATCAATTTCCCCAAAATAATTCTACTAATTCGAAATTTCTCAATCATCCAAGATTGTTATCCAAAAACCATCTCTAGAAAGGAAAGAAAAAAAAAAGTTTCACATCATCTTTATCTTTTGAGTTGTTCTGCCGGACCGATCGCTCAAGATCTTTTGGTTGATTCAATGAAAAAATGGAATCACTTCTTATGCACGCGTTTGAGTATGATTTAGATCTGGTCCATGGCCTATTAGAAGTAGACGGCACTCTAGTGGGATCTTGACGCACAAAGAGAGAGGGAAAAAAAAAAGAAAAAAAATTGTAGTCCGTTTGATATGAGTTTTGTGATTTTGGCTAGAATATGATTTTTTAAAAAAAATAGCTTCATAAATGTGAAAATGAAGCCAACGTGCCCAACCCCCAATTAAGGAGTGATTGGGTTGAGATAGGTGTGGGGTCGTTGCATCGTTGTCACAATCCAAGCAGAAAATCGATATTCTATCTATAAACTTTGGGTTAATGGTAGCTTTTATCTAGTTTTTTTTTTTTAAAAAAAAAAAAACCGACTTAAACCAAAAATATAAAATATACCCATTTGTTAATTATATTATATATATATCGACGTTTCACTATTTCGAGTGGACTATTTACTTCTTAGTTTGAATTGCATAACGTTTACATTGTTAACAAAAGAGAATGAATATTCTTTACTGAAAAACAAAAGAGTGGGAGAAAACAAAATAAGAAAAAAAAGGAGCAATAAATATTTAATAAGTTTCGGAAATCAACTTTTATTTCGAGAAACATAGCTAATATTATTTTTTTCTTGAAAATGATATAATTATCTTGTCACACACATTAACAACATTATTTTATAAAAAATAAAATAAAAACTCAACATGCTAATACACACATTAAATTATATATCCTTTTCAAATAAGTTCTGTTTAAATACCCTCCAAAATTATAATGATGTTCTTACTTGGACTTGATAATCCATGTATTCCTTTTTTTGGTAAGCATACAAATATATCATGATTAAATCGCAAAAGTTTTAGATCTTATTCGCATCAAAAAATATTTGGTAATGTAATAATTGAAGAATTGGAACTTAGAACAACTCCCATTTGCCCTAGGTCCCCTACTTCCCATCCTATAGTGGGACCCACAACTCAATCATGAACTTATTATTCTCTCTCTAAAAGGTTCATTTCTTTCCTCATTTAAAATGTTAAATAGTTTATTATGTAATATATATCGTTATTCGATATATTAGTCGGAGGGGAAACGTATTACTAATTAAGTTGTGCTTTATCGTTATCACCATACATTTTATTGACTGGTTATGATTTACTCGTATACTATTTTTGGTAATTTTTTTAGGCGATTTAATCGTATACTATTAAGTCAACTAATGCATGCACTTCTGATTAATTAAGAGTTAGATTCACATTTGGAGAGTTATATGTAGGCATTAGCTACGTAGATTTATAAATTATAAATGGAGTAAGAAAAGTCGGAGTCGCATTAAATAAAAATAAATAAAAAACCATTAATTCAAGATATAGCTTAACTAAACACACTTTAATCAAATAAAAAAAGGCTTATTACACAAATATGTAGATAATTAAAAAAAATAAAATAAAAGAAAGAGTGTGCTAAGTTTTATAGGACGTAGATAATTAATAGTAATATACTTTATTTAAAAATTAATTTTCAAATATCGGGAAAACATAATACAGCATTTAACTTCACCCCATCTTTACTTCTTCACCAATGGAAAGACTCCGCCACCTGTCAGCTCCTGGTTGGCTATGCTCCAGATCTCCCATACACACACAGCTTCAGCTCCTTTGTAGTATAGTAATAGCATTCCAAAACCTCTGCCATTTCTCTCCTCTCTCTCTCTCTCTCAATCAAAATTAAAATCCAAGCCCTGAGTCAGAGAAAACGTACCAAAAAAGAAGGAAATCACGAGATCATGAGCGGCGAAAGCTGGAGCTTACCGTCGAAGCGGTGCCACTCATGCAAGGCGGCGCCGGCCACCGTCTTCTGCCGCGCCGACTCCGGCTTCTTCTGCGCCACCTGCGACGGCCAAATTCATACCGCCGCGAACAAGCTGGCTCACCGCCACGCGCGCGTCTGGATTTGCGACGTCTGCGAGCAGGCGCCGGCCGCCGTCACCTGCAAGGCCGACGCCGCCGCGCTCTGCGCCGCCTGCGACGCCGACATCCACTCCGCCAACCCCCTCGCCCGCCGCCACGAGCGCTTCCCCGTCGTCCCCTTCTACGACGCCGCCCCCGCCATCAAAACCTCTCGCTCCGCCGCCGACGCCGAGGAGGAGGCCGAGGCGGCGTCGTGGCTCATGCCCGACCCGAATAGCAAACCCGTCGAAGAATCCGGGTCGCCAGAGTTCATTAAGTCCCCGGAGTATTTATTTATCGATATGGATTCGGACCCGTATCCAGATCCGGATCTTGATTTGATATCCATGGAGCGGAAAACGGTTCATAACAATATTACTGATGGTAAGCAACATTACTCCGCGGATGGAGTTGTGCCGGTTCAAACCGAGAGAGTATACGGATCGGGTCAGTACCCGCGTCCGGTTGTGGGCGGGTACCCGACTCACGGTCTGGATTATCCGGGTTCGAAGACTTTTATGTATAACTTCACCTCACAATCCATTAGCCAAAGTGTAAGCCTTTCTTAAAATCATATTCATTCATTTATTTATTTGTTTATGTGATTCTAATTGTTTATAAAATCAATAATTTATTGGTGATGATCGAAAGTCAAGAAGTTTGTTGTGGAAAGTAATTATGCTACTAGTATTAATTAAATTGAATTAAATGCTCCTATTTAGGTTGACAACTTTTCTAACTTCCAGCTTCTTCTCTAGTAAATGTTGATCTCAAGTAATTTGATTAAATTTTTATCAAAATTAGACCATGAGTGATTGTTGGTTTAAATCACATGTTCATATTAAGCATGTACACTTATGTATAATTTATGTATGAGTGAAATTCTTCAACCAACGTAGTTTTCTATAGATCTTGAAGAAAATTTTGAGATCTAAAATATTTTGAGTTCAATTTGAAGATAAAATTCAATAAATAGAAAGGTAAGAAATTTGCAATCTGGTAAAACCTAGGGGTGGGTTGGTACGGTATATCGTACCGAAACTATCATACCGTATAACGTACCGTAAATGCCGGTATGAGTAAATTCCATACTGTTACCTTACCGAATTTTTCGATATACCGAATTCTAGTATACCAAAATTACGGTATGCAGAATTTTCAATATCGTTACCGTACCGTATTTATCTACAGGGTTATTCCATACTAAACGATCGCATTATTGTTGTGTCTATTCTTTATTTCAACGTGCTCACATGAAATAGGCGCAATAATGAATTTTATTAAAGTCTAGATACATTGCACCATATATCTGCATGTCATATTAATAACTAACGAGTCGAGTAATATCATATATCATGACAGGTGTCATCTTCGTCCTTAGAAGTAGGGGTGGTGCCGGACCATAACGCCAATGTCGAGGCACCCAAGGCCGAAGACGTCCCCTCTCGAGTCACCGGGATGGAGAGAGAGGCGAGAGTGCTGAGGTACAAAGAGAAGAGGAAGAATCGGAGATTTGAGAAAACGATCCGGTACGCCTCGAGAAAAGCTTATGCGGAAACAAGGCCGAGGTACAAAGGAAGGTTCGCTAGGCGATCGGAGCTTCAAGTTGAGTCCCTCCTAGTGGAGGCCGACGCGTCGTACGGTGTCGTCCCGGCGTTATAGCCATGTGCTTGTTGTGACAAGGTGATGCGTGATCAACTTGTTTTGTACATAAGTTTGTAGGGGGATTGTTGTTTTTCCTCATCAATGCGTTGTTTTGAGTTATCGATTTTGTAGAGGTGTTTTCTTTTGGTGTGATGTGATTAAAGTTGCTAACGAAAGGGTTTAGGGTTTAATGTACAGAAAGAACCTCATATATCTGATACAAGGTTACTCTTTCAGAAACTCCTAAATGCAGTAGCAAGGCTCACACAGAATTCAGATGCTCTCCAGAGTTGACATCAATTCTTCGTATAAATTTTCTAAGAGGCATCTGACATGAATAGCTTGTTGGCATGTGACATGAATAGTATTTAGTCATATTTGAATTTAAATATATATTCTAAAATTCTTCCGATTAAGAGGCATCTGACATGAATAGTATTTAGTCATATCTGAATTTAAATATATATTCTAAAATTCTTCCGATTAAATATTATATGTTCTATAATTACATTCACTAAAAAGTCTCTGTTGGCATGTTTGAAACAAACTTCTCCAATGCACCCCTCTAAGATCGGATCAACAGTTGGTAGTGGAGGCGAACGAGGTCTAAGGTGCGGCCAAGAAAGGATGAATCGTGACACATCGATATTTCGAGACTGGGAAAATTGTCATTGTAAAAGTCTCAATCATCAAACCAAACAATTTGTTGAGCTACTGAAAATTTTGATGCATACCTTACAAGATGAGAACTATGAAGCAATTGTTTATTAATCCCTCTTAGCATGAAGTTGTCTGTTATAATAATTGACAACAAATCCAAATGATGCCACAACACCAATCAAATAGCCAAGAATAGCTCCATAAGTCACACAGATTGGCCACT
>JAYDZE010566170.1:0-12256 GCA_034509125.1 Monilaria moniliformis
TTAGAAGCCAGAGGATCCACTCCAACTTTGGCACACATCTCATGAAACTGCGACCGAAATGCTGGATTCTTGCGGATGTCATTCTATGAAACCACACAGAATGATGAGACAAGCAAATACTCAAATATTTTGATAAGGAATTAGGGGAATCAATTATAGCAAAAGAATGTGAATTAACTTTGATCAGAAGCTGCAAAGATGTAGTATTTCTTATTTGGTATCGTGATAGTAATGGCACAGAAGGCTAGAAACTTTTCATGCTTAGAAAGATTCACCAAATTCATCAGACTTTTTACGTGAAACAGATAAGGTAGATGGAGTTATCACCTTTTGATGCATATATTTCTTTGTTTTTAATACTAGACAAAAAACAAGAGGAAGCTGAAGTGGGATTTCTCATGCATCGTATTTTACTTATCATACAGTCCAACCAACAAGACCTTTCGCTCTTTTATACCAACTTCACAAATTTTCAGAAAATGGAAAACAACATACTCAGTCACTATCTCTGGATAGACTTTGAGTGCTTAATTGGCATATTCAGCTCGATTTAACTATAAAATAATTAGTTCTTCAATATTATGTGAGCTTGCACCACAAAATAACTATTGAGATATAAATTACTCAAAAGAAAGAGGTTAATGCTAAAAGCTAGACAAAAGAATAACGAAAATCAAGAGAAGTCATAATATAATAATTATTAAAAGGATTAATATCACGTTCTAGATTAAAGTTTGCCCGTTTTCAAGAAATAGACCGTGTAATATTGACATAATTATACCCAATATTTTGATTTTGTTTCCAAATCTAGATTGGGCCCACTTTTTCTGTACCAATAGTTGCATTGACAACTGAAATTTTGGGTGGAATTAAGTTAAATGATGTCGTTTCTAATTGTCGTGGAAATTTCAAAACAATCTACTTCATTATTTTTGTTGAATATTAATTCCACACAACTTTCCAGTTGAGTAATGGAAAAGTGGACCAAGCCATGTTTGATGAAATCAATTGTTGTGTATTTTTTGTTTGTCAATATTGAAAATGTGGTCTATTTCTGAAAAAAAAATGAGCAAACTTCATTCTAGAAAGCTATACTAGTACTTATTTAAAATAAGAAAAAGAAAAGGGGACCTTGTGTTTGCGGGCAAAGTCTTCTAGCTGAGAACGAAATGTAGCGAGTTGTTCTTTCATGAGATCCGTCCGCAATTTTGCCACATTTTCTCCAAGCAATCGGTATTGATCCTTTAATTATTCAAAAATATATATATAAAATTATACACCCAAAGAAAAAGCAAGATTCACTTTTATATATAAAAATAGAGAGAAAGAGCGGGAAGAACCCTAGCAGCAGCGGCGTTCTGCAAACCTCCAATTCCAGGTCTACGCCTCATTATGTTATTCTATATCAATTGAACTTTGCACTGAAACTTCTCTTTCTGTTGAAAGGAGAGGAAGACAATAGAGATCAAATCAAACTAGGTACTGGATTAAAAAACATTATTAAAAATAAAAGAAAATTCAGGAAACACTTACAATTCCAAAACCAAAAGGGAAAGTATGTGGATTTTCAACACTTCATACTTAAACCATCAGGTAAGCATTCGGTCAGTTCTGTGAATCATAAGATCTGAAAAAACTGAAAATTTGTGTATTTTCAAATAGAAGTGGACACCGGACGTCCGGACCAGGTTCGTTCAGTTTTTAGTTTTTCTGTACTTGTTACAAACTTTGCGAATTGGAGCTTCTTCTTCTTCTGTATCCTATTGATTCTTACCAATAAACAATTAAAATAACAAAATAAAGTGAAAATTAACTTAATTCAATCAACAACAGCCAAAAAAGCAAAAACAGTGAACAACTGTGCAATGAGATCAATTTTGTCACTACTTTGATTAGATTAAGGGACTAAAACTAACAAGTACTCGGCAGGCAGCCCTGAAAGTATCTTTGATTCTGTAATAAATAGGAAAGCATTTGACCCTGGCATTGAAATCTCCAGTTACGTCGGCAGCACGAAAAGGTAATTGGTTAATCCTCTATTGAAGGGACGAAGATATCGAACCTGACAGCGTTAACGGCTGATACTTGTAGGACATCGGCGTCAGCACTGACGGCGGCGGCGTGTTGGCAAGGTAGACATGGATGCGACGATTGGGAAGTAAATTTGGGAATTGGACAATTGGGTGATTGTGGTGGGTATGTACGAGCGAGAGAGACACAGGCAATCAAACAAATAAATATTATATATGAAATAAAATCGAATTCTTGAGTGAATAAAATTGTTTGAAGATTCGCATTAAACAAAATCGAAGTGGACGTATCAAATTCATTTATCCTAAAATGGTAAATATATTATATTGGGCATGGACGGATGAACTTGTATACAATGAGAGGAATCAATTAGAATCAACTAATCGTCATTCAAGTTTATTAACCATCAATTTGTGTTCTTCTTAAAACCCAATTAGGTATCATTTTAGTACTATTATTCTTTTGTGATATACAGCATGGTTTTCAGTTATTAATAAAAAAACTAAAACAATAATAAATTTACTTCCATAATGTGTTAACTAGTTATGAACTGTGTCATTGATTATGGATATCGGCTAAAATAGGACATAAAAATTCCTACCTGTTCCAGAGCAACTAAAAAATCTCATGCTCAAATCCTTTTACAAAGATCAAAACATCAGGCTAACAGCTTCGATGGAATCCTGCAACGCCATTTTCCACAATTGTTTCTAATTTGATTATTGTTTCAAAATTTCTGTTCATGACAAGTAAAACAAACCATCAAAGGCCATTTCAAGGAGAAAATCTTGCCTAATGAAGTCAATTCTTCCACTCGGATGTTCCTGTCTGACTGTCTCTAATGCTAAGCTGATATGCCTGTAGCTTCTTCCGGTATCAAGAATAGAAATGCCACCGGGATGAAAGTGCATACAACTTGGATGATAATGCCCACGACAAGGTTGTCGAAGCTTCCCGAGGAGATATTCAAAACTGAGGCGAGGCCAGCACCCACAAACGAGCTCAAGGTAGAACCCAAGTTGTTGATGGACATAAAGAGTGCAAATAACGTTCCTTCAATACCAGGTGGGCAGAGTTGCCCAGATAAGATGAGGAATGGCATAAACCTGGAAGAACAAATGGCAAGAGTTGAATACTAATTAATTCATTGGTTTCACTTTTACTAAATTACTTAAGCAAAAGATTTCTGTAACACCATGAACATGCTGGAAAAGACACGCAACTAAATAGAAAATGGTAAGCATGAATTTAGGTATCAGCATAAAACATTCAATGCAACAATAAGAATAGCCTTAGATACAAAAACTGTTATATACGTACTTAAATTGGTTGATGCCATCTGAGAGAGCTGATCCGAATATCACCATAACCTTGTCCGATATGCCTAGTGAAAGATTTGATCTCGAGACCAGAATTGCATCCAGAAGACTCAGTATGGACAAACTAATATGAGCACACCTGAATAATTTTAAGAAGCCCACAAATGAATAATTGGTAACCTAAATGGAGTGAGGGTCTAGTTTTACCAAAAAAGTCAAGAGGCATCCAGGTCTAAGATCAACTTACAGGAGAATCCTACGCAATTTCATTTTCTTCAGGTAGCGATTATAAATTAAGGTCCCGAGCATGAGCCCCAACCACCCTATGACACGAGTGGTGCCCAAGAATGATGCTTCCAATTTGAGAACTTCTGTCTGGTAATAGAACATTATTGTCGACAGGTTTGGAACAGTCACATGTGCCAGGAAAAACCATGCCATGGGTCTACACTCCCAGGAGAAAGTAGCACCATAAAAGAAACCATCAGTTTATTCATGTCACTGATGAGAAAGAACTCGCACTATAAACTTAATAACAATTCTGGGCTGCAAAGAAATAATAAAATTGGCAATAAACACGTACACTTGTACTCGTATGCTCAGACATTCCATGTTTCAGTATTGTCAGCTTAAAAAGTTTCACTTTTATTTTCGGTAGCAGCATCATTATTTGTTACCAGACTTCCAGTATTATTATACTGATTCTTTATATTCAATCTTTGAAGAGGTATAATAATTGTTAACTTCACAACAAGGAAGAATCATCATCCACATTCCTTAGTGATTTTACTTGCCGAACTCCAATCAAGACAATTCATAGTTTCAGGTAAAGTACATATAGGGCAGTTTAGGTGACAAAATTCAACTGAAAATCACTCCAATCTTACACAAACAACCAACTAACTAAATGAAAATGTCCTAGTAATTACCTCAAAATGATTGGCTGTCTGAAAGCCCCAAGCAATGAAAATGTGGCAGTTTTCAAAGAATCGAACCATTTTGCCATAATGAATCCATGGTCTAAAGGCACCTCAGATTCACTAGCAGCTACAGGCTCTTGTTTTGTGCTCTTCTGCCCCCTTCTTCGCCTATGAGTATTTTTTCCAGACTTCTTTGTAGAAATATTGTTATGGCCTCTCGCATTATCTTCATGGGAATCTTTGCCATTAATTGAGTGTGAGGCTCCATTTGAGTTGGAATTCTCAGAAAGTACTTTATCTTCTACTGAATTTTCCTCAACTAAACTACATGAAAGGAGCTGTATGGCTGGTAGAATTGAAAAAAGCAAAAATATTTTATCCATCTGCAAGTTGTTAAGGGTGTAGCCCCCAAATAAACTGCCACATATTCCTCCAAAAGCCATTGCCATCCAGGATATGGACTGAAGATCACCAGCAAAACTGGCCCTGTTCAAGAGTCACGAGAAATTAATTTATTGATGCCAAAATAAAAGAGAAATACAGAGACTAACTACAAATTCACAGTGACATAGAAAACCCATGGCATGCTTTACATACATGATACTAAAGTACAGTATAGTTTTTACATATCCGACACTCAAGCATATACTTTTGAGGAAATGACCTTATCTTTGACTCTTGTTATCCCTTCATATAATATTGGAGTAGAAGAAAGTCTTTACAACTGACAAATTCACCAGTACAGCCAATCAAGACACCAAAATGTTCCATGTCAAGTTAGAACTTAGAAGATTCATCTCAGGTTTTGTTCATTTAGAAAGAGAGAGAGAGAGAGAGAGAGAGAGAGCAACATTGGGCATTGTCAACTTATAAGGAATTAAATGCAGTCTGCAGCAGTCATCATACTTAGTTCAAGAAATGACAAATTCTCCCTTGGTCATGTATTGCACATCTGCATTGAGGATGGGTGCTATATTTCACTGTAACCTGAGCAGAATCATTTAGGCTTCAATTTTGAGCTAAGTCAGTCAAAGGTCAAGTATTAAAAATTAAAACTTATTTTGAAGGCCTCATCCTCGGGTGTCAACAATTATGTACATAGCTAAAAACATTTTTTTTCTTTCTATTTGAGTCTTAAAAGGCTACAAAATATGCTATACTAAAAAAGGGAGCCCCACAACACATTGAAAGACTTGCCTTTCAAATCTTACAGCCTCAGCTATCATGGCATCAATCACAACATCAGCCATTGCAGAGCCCAAATTTTGTACTGTCAAAAGAATCATGAGCGGCAATCTGGAGGTCCTTGAGGATATATGGATGCCCAAAATAAGCCATGGGAAAAGAGATAGCAATGTGGCAATCATTAAGTAAGGAATCCTTTTTCTTCCTCCAATGGGTATGCAATCTGACAAAATTCTGCACCGCAAATCACAATTCAAGATTATTTATGTCCTAAATGGTGAAGTAGTAGTTACTAAATGCTTCTTTATTAAAATTGCATTGTGCAGTAGAACAATAAAGCACCACTATCAGGAGACCTGCTTGTAAGTACACAGGAAAATGTTCAATTTGATTAACTAATAATCCAGCAGCTTTTCTCATGAATAAAAGTTCTTACTTAACTCAATCATGGACTAGTTAAGGCTTCCAGATGCTGATTATAACTATTTGTAGCACATAGTACAGTGTTTTGATTTTCTATCTTGAATGAATAATTGATACACTTGAATAAAGTTTAAATCTACAAGGTCTTTACATCCACCATGCCTGGTAGTCCTAGCTCTTGTTTTCCAATTTTCTTTTACCCAAAAAACATATGCTGATAAGAGAGAATTTGTATTTACATGGTGATGGGGGGTATTAAAATAAAGAACCTGAAAAGAAAAAAGTGCTGGACTTTCTATTTTCTTTAGTGAAAAATGAGCACACATCTCCACATAAAGGTATCACACTGAAAATGGAGTTCAAAACATACCCATATACAGGTTTGATACTCCAAGGAAAAAATGCTATTGTGGTCACGAACTGGGATGCTGAAGGCGATAGCTTTAGCTTGTCTTTTAGCAGGTATGACACTGCAGTCCAAACAAATGATCTGAAGCCCTGGTTCAACAGAATAAAAGTCCAAATTTAGGGTGGAGAACAAATTTCCAGAGAACACAAGAAAGCATATGCAAACATCACAAGGGTGTCAAATCTTCTCTAAGATGCCAAGTCATCCAATCCCCGTTATATCCTACTAAAAAATATGTCCTGAAAAACTCTTCCCTAATAATGTGGAAGATTTTAGTTATTTGGAAGATATATGTCACTCTAGTTTCTTCTTAGAACATAAATCAGGTGCCTAATAGTTAAATCATCTTATATAGGTCAGGGATAAATATAATGTGTGACTAAGTGTCACTTTGATGGGCCTGAAGGACGGTTTTATTTATAGATAACTCTATAACATTTTACCAGGAAATGACTTCACATGAACGAACAAGAAAAGTACTTTCAGAACAAATCACCAGGCTCATCACTTCACATGACTGCTACAGAGCAGGGATCAAAAAACATTCCCCAGTTTCTTTCTCCAAACCAAAGCAACAACAAGACTATGCAGGATCAACTCCATTTACAATCTTTGCTCACGACAATCACCAAATGGGGGAATCAAGATAAACGAACAAATATACCATGCAATCAGAATCTATTAGGTGCGACTAGCCCACAACAAAACACAGGGATATAACATAAGAGATCATACACCCACATAGGCATAGACAAATAAAAAATGCAGTACACGCTCCAGAAACACGAAAGCACGCAACAACAGCCTTCAGATATCACTAACTCAAATATAATAGCTAATCGCACCTTCTCCAGGGTAAGAACAATGATGGTTACAAATAACAATTATTAGAAAATGCAGCATTGCCTTGCCACATCAAAAGAAGAGAAAAAACTTGTAAAAATTTAATTGAAAAGATAAAAGGAACAAAAAAACTTGGCAACAATAAAATTGGGAAAAACGTGAGCTAGAAAGGGAACCTGGGTGAAGTAAATGAAGCAAACCAGCCATAAAAACGAGGCCCCAAATGCGATCCCTAATTTCTTCAACCAACTTATCATTTTGTTTTTACTTGATTCTGGTGGAGCGAACGGATAGAATTTTCTGCAAAACCCCACCACCCGTCGATGATCCCGGAGAAAATTTCAGTTGCGGATTATGAAGAATTCTTTTTCTAAAATCTCCATATTCTGCAAACGCATATAAAAATGCAAATGAAATCGCGGAGGGGATTGAGGGGAATTGGATCTAAGGGAAAATTTAGGAGATTACGCATGGAATTTGTTCCATTGTTCGAATTTTAAGTACCTCCCTCTCTGTTTTTTGTTCAACCGTTTTCTTTTGCGTTGAACGGTTTCTTTTCTTACTTGTTGACTCTTTTCCAATTTTATCTGGTGAAATGTATTTAGACCTCCTTTTATATGTCAGTTATTTAATTTTAATCTTATCAAAGTGACTGTTTGTGTAGAATTAAAATATGATTGTTAATCCCCTCAAAAAAGAGAGAATATGAGTCATCCACAATTGTGTTCGTTAGACATTTTTTAATTGGGTTTCACATCACTTTTTTCCAATAATATCGTAATATTTATAATCTTATTCTTTATTTATCCTATCTATTCCACTATTTATGGTATACATTTCTTAATTTTTAAAGTTTTAATTTTTTTCTTATTTTATATAATTTGCTTTTTCTTATTTTATATAATTTACAATTTTATATATATATATATATATATATATATATATATATATTCTAATTAAATTTATACGTAAATAATTAATAAATACAAACTTCATTAAAATGATAAAATTACATAATTAAAATAAAAAATCACATAATTAAAATAAAAAATTACATAATTAAAATAATAATAAAAACTAGAATTAACTTGAGAGATACCCAACTTTTCCTAGATACTTTTTATCAATTTGCAATGTATGTCCAGTTGTTCATCGTTCATTCGTTCATTTGAGATGTATATTTATTGTAGACTTTATAAAAAAAATCCACAACACGCTTTGGTTCGCCGTTTCAAGTGTTGTCTGGACACCACTCATATCTTCCCTTGTCGCACTACTCGTGGCTGCCGCCGCCTCCCCCGAGCTTTGCGCTTAGCCGTCTTTTGTCCAATTAGACACTTTCTTCTCGACTTCAAGTTCATGCTCCCACCCGCCTCGTCGCTCGGTTGGAGCTTATTGGGTACCATCCACACCATTTGTGGAGTATTGGTCATCGGAGGTATGCTTATTGCGCTTCGGTTGGGCATGTTCTCTAGTGACTGTCCACTTTTGTATTGGCAAACCATCTCCAAGTAATATCGTACTTGAAAGGTTTATTGTTCTCCATTTGATAGGCGAGCATCCCCTCTCGGAGAATTTACGCTTCGCTTGCGCCGCTCCTAGGGTCAAAGCATTTTATATGTGCGCATCAGGATGCCTTTCGGGCGTACTGAGTTGTACATAGAAACAACTATGTCCAAAACACATTTGCTATTTGTTGGTTGCCGATGATTGGATCTTCGCTCGTGTCCACATAGACCTCGAAAATCCACTTCGTTTCATCTGTGGTGTACCGCGCTCGTACATCGTGTGTGGGAATCTCCACTTCATCGGAAAGTTGGATGTTGACCATACCTTGGGGAGACGACGAGCCGTGGAAAACTTGGGGAGATGAGTAGGCGGACCATGGAATAGGCATCTCAAATGATCGATTGTTTATATCAAATGATAAATTATTTGGATAGTGATATTGTACTCGAAGCCATTGTATGAATTCTTCGTTAGTATTCGCCATAGTGGAATTTGAAAAATGAATTATAAGAAATTGAGAATAATGGGAGAATTTTGGAGAAAAATGAAAAAGAATTTCAAGAAGAATAAGAAGATTAATAAGGTGTGAATGAAGTGTGAAGAGGTAGAGAATTTATACGAGGGTGTAAGATAACTAAAAAATGAAAAAGGTCAAATGATCGTTTGGCAACGGTAAAAATCGAAGAAAAAATTTAAAAAAAATCAAATCGAAATACTCAGTTTTATAAAAAAAAATCGGCCAAAAAATAGACGGTGGGGGCTGTATGTGGTGCATAAGGTGTATCCTCATGGAGCAATCGAAATTCAAGATCCGAAGACTAAAGCCATATGGAAAGTGAATGGTCAGAGGCTTAAAGTCTACATTGGAACAGAAGATAGCAGGAAAGATCCTCGAGAAGTCATATCACTTACAGACCCGAAAGTGTAGGATCAGACTACGTCAAGCCAACGACTATAAACAAAGGCGCTAGTTGGGAGGCAACCCAACGGGTGTTTATAGTTTTTTTTGTGTTTTTCAAATAAATCGGAGGTTTTGTTTACTCAATTCTTTCCCCGCTATTTTTTGTGAATTGAGTGTTTTTCATTTTATGTTTATTGTTTTTATGGCAAGGGGTGGAAGAAGCAAAAGTTGTGTCAAAGATGAAGGAAGATGGGTTCCAGAACCTTCGACCCGAGTAGGTGAGTTGTAGACACACAATCCACCCGGTCGGGTGAGGAAAGTCTGAAAATTTTGGATTCCATAGATTTCTACCCGATCGGGTGAAATGTGGATACATAAACCACCCAACCGAGTGAGTTAAGGTTGGGAAAAATGATTCTAGAGAGTCATATCCGACCGGGTGATTTCATTTTTCAAATTCCACTCGACCGGGTCGGAAGATGTTGTAACAGATAGTTCTACCCTGCCAGGTAGATTTACGCCCCAATTTCATCCAGCCGGTGAGAGTTGCGAATAGGTTTATAAAACATTAGTTTTTGTTCTTCCCTCTTTGATATTTCCCCAAATTCCTTTCTTTCAAGCCTTAACCCCACACACTCGCCTTTTTTCGATTTTAATCTCCTTCTTCTATAAATTCTCCCATAATTACACACATTACACTCACCCACACACTTTAATTCATAAAGATCATCTCTATATCCAACAAATTTGCATAGTAACTACTTTGTTTCAAGAACTTGTTAGAGAAGAGATTTTTGTTCAATTTTATCCCCAAGGTAAGTTATTTCTCCACTATCAAGTTATATTGTGTGGATAACATGTTCGTTGAGCAATGTGGTGCTTTAATTTATACTCAAGGTATGTTAAATATTTGCAAATTGGTTGATACCTTTCAACAAACACTTCATGTGCGTGGTGTGCATTGGTTGAATTGAACTCATTTTTGCACATAGTGGTTGATATTGTTCTTTAGTGAGGTTTAGATGAGATTATCTCTTTAAAGCACGTGATGAAAGGTGAGGTTGTGCTTAATAGGTTTACACATTGACTTTGTGTGTGAAATTGGTGATATCTGTTGCTCATTACAAATGCAAGTGCATCATTGGATTCATTTTGGTGCTTTTAAGTGATCAATTACTTGTGAGAAGATTGCATATAATGGGCGTAGACGATTCACATATATCAAGCTTAAGGTTGGGGGAAAACTTTGCATGATTACACTTGTACTTTTGATTTGTGACTAGCAAGGTAGTAACATTTTTCATATTCAGGTACCAAAACGACAAATGGCCACCCCTTCCAACCTGCGGTTCTTCGGCGTTCAACTCCAAGACTGAGAACAACGAGCTTGTTGGGATGCACTAGTCAAGCTTCCTGTCTAACCATCCCGGTATCCGGATGAATCAACGGTGCGTGCACTTGGAATTCAAGAATGCTTTTGGGAGATATGCGCAGTTGGGTTTAACAACACTATTCTGATGGCCAAAAGACTCATTCTGCTGCCTAACATTAGAGTTCCTCAGCACGCTCCATGTGCGAATGGCGGGAAGACGAGTGGAGTCAATCACTTTTCGCCTTCGGAACCAGAACTTCGACATGTTCATCACCGAATTCAATGTCATATTCAATTTCCACAGTGAGGATGTGGGCGTTGTTGAGGATCCTAGGAGTATGATCGTGTAATAACCTTCGTTTTTGCATTTACTAATACGTGTTATTAGTTCACGCCTAAGGATTTAAAAATCGAGATTTAGTTGTTTTCTTAGAAATTTAAGTAGAAACATTAAAATATCCTTTTATTCTTAATTGCCAAATTAAACGATTAAATAAGAAATCAAATTATATTACAAGTTACTAATAAAAGAATGGTTGTAAGAAATACATGCTAAGTAAAATCCATTACAATAAAAGTCTTGCATCGAATTGCAAAAGACCGACATTTGTACATCTCATTAACGCATGATAAAATTTGCAAGACGTCGGGCAATCATCTAGCATCCCGAACAATCCTCGACTTCCTTTGAAGAAATTTCTATAAAACAAGGGGGAAAAGCAAGGATTTTGTTAGTATGCCTCATTTACCCACCAGATAATACACCAAGTAAGAAACTATGAAGAACAAAATCACGACGTATTCACATCAACCAATAGTTTCAAATAGTTCGCATCAATAGTGCCAAATAGTATTCATCAAATACAAGGCTTGAGAAGTGAGATTTGAATGATGAAGGAGACGTAATGTTGGAAACTAAAATCTTTAGCAATCATTCCTCAAATAATATCCAAATAGTTGCAATCACCTTAACATAATCGACAAATACCCATGCATGTATGATTTCAATGGGACATAGAACCTATAGTTAACAATTTAACACGGAAACAAAAATTTATAAGTTGAGCCACACTTATCTTTAAAATGAGGCGACGAGGGGCTGCCCTCGGCTCCGTCGATGGCTTGCACGCCGGCGAACCGACGACGTTAAGGCAACCCTGAGAGATGAAGAATAGAATTACGAAGGGCTGCCCACGCACGGACAACCCCTCAACGGCCTGACAGTGGCGACAGTGAAGGCTACCGGTGAGGCGTGGCGGCGGCGGCCGTGTAACATCCGTAAAAAGGGGCTAGTCGAAATAGTGAGTTTTCCGATCGTCGGACAAGGGTTTCGACGATAATTTG
>JAYDZE010566181.1:0-12256 GCA_034509125.1 Monilaria moniliformis
TCCAAACCGGAACCGCCTAGCCCCCTGCCGGTTCGGTTACGGTTCCAAGGGTGCACGGAACCGGAACCGGCGGTTCCAAACCGGCACCGGCGGTTCCAAACCGGAACTGGCGGTTCCGGAACCGTGAACACCTATCAGTATTTTAAGAAATGCAAGTGAGGGACCCACAAAACTCCTGGCCTATTCATACAAGTACAAATTGCTTCGATTCCAGCACTCGTTAAAAAAGGTGTGAAAATGAAGTATTCAATGTTGAGTTGGTTCGAAGCGGCTTGCGCGGAGTTGTTGGGATGGTCAAGCAAAGCATCTTCTCCTCCAAAGACGGGGGCCCGGGCCCACCAGCCCAACCTGGCCGGAGCAGCTGCAGGTCGTTTTGCGCCCGAGTTTGACGGACTCAACTGCTTCGAAACTTTGGTATCATCACGATTCAAGTGAGCGGAGCCGCTCCTGCAGATTTTATGACACACTTGTGAAATAGTCTCAATTTTGAAGTTGAGTTGAGTTGAGTTGAGTTAAGTTGTGCGAATTCTTTGTGTTTGTGAATATGTCTAAATGCTAATTTGATTGTCCTGGTGTTGTAGTCTTCAACAACTAGTCTAAGGAGCTGATGATTGTGATGTGGAAATTTTGTATCCTTAGGCTGCGTTTGGTTGGTGAGATAAGAGTAAGATAAGTTAAATAAACTGGCTGCTACAGTATAAATTGGCTATTTGGTAGCCTATTTAAAATTTACTGCGGCCCGACGGGCCAGAGATAAGTTATCTCGGCCCGTTTCCTACAGCACCCAAAATTCACTGTTTTGTGCTGTGCTGCACCACTTATGTATCACACCTAAAAGGTGCGATAGTGCTACTGTTGTGCTCAGTTTTCCACTTTGCCCTTCTCATTTTTTATCTCACGTTGCAGACAACTCTCTCTCTCTCTACCTACAATTGTCTCTCTCTCTCTACCTACAACTGTCTCTCTCTTTCCATCGAGCGGTGGCTACCAGGCGCGGTAGTGGTCGTCATGGATGATCTGCGGCGATAGTGGTGGTGTGCGGCCACCACCTCTGGCTGGCGGTGCTTGTGGTGCTCTCCTTTCTCCCCCCTCTTTCTTCCTTCTCCTTTCTCTCCAGGGCCGACGCCGTCACTCCACGGCCGCCGTCCGTCCAGATCTGACTCCACGGCCGCCGTCCGTCCGCATCTGTTCTCCTTCTTGTTCGATTGAAACGGTGATGATGATATCTCAAATTTGAGCCTCATCTACATCTCTGGAGTTGTGCGCGGCGGTTGCGGTTGTCGACAATGGTAGTGGTGTTTGTTTGTGTTGGCCCTCCTTTCTCCCCCCTTTCTTTCTTCTATTGTCTATACAGATCCTCAGCCAACAGCCCAGATTCGACAATGCACACTCCACGGCCACCAATACTGCATTCCTCCCTTCTTATTCGATTGAGGCGGTGATGATATTTTTTTAAATTTGAGCCTCATGTTTTGGGCAAATTATAGTCGATTGTGATTGGGTTTCACTTGCGATTGAGATCTTGCTCGATTCTTGTTGTTTGATTTGTTAATTTTTGGGTTTCGATTCTTGGTTTGCTCATTTTTTGGTTGAGTCTTTTTTATTTTTGGTTATTGGTGGTTTCGATTCTTGATTTCTGGCTGAAAAACCAAATTCGACCCATCACCGGAGTTGGCCATGGCCGCCGGCATCGACGAAGCCAAGTTCGACCCGGCTGTCACGGGGGATGGGGAGTCGCTGGGGACAGGGAGTCACTGCAGTTTAATTAACTTAATTAATTTATCATTATCTAAAAATGTAATTAATCTTAATCTTTTAATTTGAGTAACTTATCTAAATTAGTTAATAAATTTTAATTTAGCTCAATAAATTAATTAGTACATATTAATTTATATAAATCTTAATTGATAACAAAATTGACATAAATTAATAAATTTTAATTTAGCTGAACTAATTAACTACTTAATTACTAATTAATACTAAATTTGTATTAATAAAATAATGCTTTAATTAACAAAATAAGATAAATAAATTTATATTTTTAACAAGGGCAAAATTGTCATTTTGTATCTTATCTATTATATTAACTAATCTACCAAACATCACACTTAATTTTATCTTGATTGTTATCTTATTTATCAAACAACAATATTAAATCATTATCTTGTTGAAACAGTACATTTTTATCTTAAAGACCATCTTACCTTATCTATCTCGCCTTATCTTATCTATGCTATCAAACGGACCCTTAGTTTGCTAACAATTCCTCTTCCAGAGGGTCTTAGGGATAAAGAAAAGACCACATGCATTAAGGTTAACAACCAAGAGCATTATAAATGCAGTACACTTAGCATTATTTATGGACACCATAAGTATTTTTGTTATCACTTAACACCAATTATTCTATTTGCTCAATTTTTCCTTCACTTATTATTATTATTCATGAATTTCTTCTTTTTTAAAAAAATATTTCTTATTTCATATAATTTACAATAGTATATATATAAATATTTTAATTAAATTTATACATAAATAATTAAAATTTATGAATTTTATTAAATTTAAAAAAATTATATAATTGAAATAAAAAATTGCTTAATAAAAAAACAAACACATTAACAGAGTACCAATTTCTCCCTGAGACCTTTTAGGAATCAGAGATGTTTTCGTAATTTCTCCTCGTTCATCTGAAACGTATCTTTATTGTAGGTTTTATAATAAAAATTCTACAACATTGACTCATTTCCGTTTTCAAGTGTTGCCTGAACACCCTTAGATTGTCCACTGCCGCACTGCTTGTGGCCACCATCTTCGCTTTCGCCTTGTGCTTAGCCACCTATTGTCCAATCGGAATTTTTGGATTCATGAGTTTACTCTACGAGATGGGCTTGATGCATACAAGATTTGCACCGCGGGGCGCCTCCAGGGCGTACCTCGTTGTACATCTCGACATTTTTCTCCCAAAAAGCCCTTATTTTTTTGTTCTTTGGCGACACTTGGATCTTCAATAATATCCACATAGATTTTGAAAATCTGCATGGTTTCCTCCGCGGTTGATGCAAATCAAATAATTTAATCTTTACCCTGAGGTTTCATACGTTGTTATGGAATTTCGACTCACTATCAAGTATTTTTCATCGTTGGATAAAAACTTTGAAATGAAAAAGAAACAAGGAAAATATGGCTAAATTAACAAAGAGTTGAACATTGGACGAATATGGGAGCTAGAGAGTTCTACTAGGCCGGGTAGAAGTGTGTGCAACAATCCATGCGGCCAAGTGGAAGTGTACGCCACAATGCACCCTGTCGGGTGGAATGAAAATGTTGTCCAGAGAGTTCCACGCGGCTGGGTGAGATAGGGAACTACTACCCACCTGGTTTGGTGACATACACGGAAAAACAGTTTTAAGTTACATTTTTCCGAAAAGAGCCATAATCCTGGAGGTTACAAAAAGAGCGAGAAAACACTTGAAAAATGGGGCGAAAATTACTAGGCAAGAGAATGGAGAAGATTGAAAGAGAAATAAGAGAAGAGGGGAATCAATTGTCGATTTCCATAATCTTGAAGACAAACTACAGCCAACAGATGTCTAACGCCAACTTATCTACAATTTTGGTTTTCCTTGATTTAATTTGCAGTAGAATACGTGGCTAATTTTCTCCCATTTCTCCTAGTATGTACTAGGATGAATTAACACAATAAATTGTTGAATTTTCTATGTTTAATCCAAGACTTTGGTTCTCATCTATCGCTTGAATTGTTTATTCATTATTTTATGATGCATCTGAAATTGTGAATACGTTTACTCTTGCTAATGTCTTTAACTTAGGAATTGGAGAAATGCTAGATGAAAAACTTGAGAATTTCATCTTGTTTAGAGAGAAAATCTTGAGTGGACTTTGGTGTCAATGATTAATAGGAATTGAATGTAATCTTACTACGCTTCCGAATGAGTTATCTTCAATGATTAGTGCTTATGAGCTATGTGTTCAGCTAATTTTAAGTCATTGAATCTTCAAAAATGTTCAGTATTTGTAGAGAGGGAAAAATTGACGCACCATCCCATTAGCATAGGATTCAACTACATAATGATATGATCATAATTCATCCGAAGAATGTTAGGAGGAATGTTTAATCTCTTGTGTTTTATCCATTAATTTTCTGCACAATTTAGTTGTTTGTTATTTTATTAATTTGATCAATCACCATAATTTTCATATTTACCTTTGTAAAGAAGATTAAACAATCATTCGTGTCCTTGTAGGCTCGATCCCTTAGTATTAGTACTGACAACTGTAATATTGCATTATTAGTAATTTTAAGGACTTCAAATTAAATTTATTGTGTTTGTTTTTAATTGGAAAAAGTGCTCTAAATCACACATCAAGTTTTAGCACCGTTGTCGGGGAGGCAATAATTGATTGTTTAATTGTTGTTTACTTTATTTTAGTTTCTTCTTAGTTTTCTGACTCTTTGTTTTATTTTTGTAGGTTTGTTTTTTTTATTGTTCTTTAGCACTTGTGGATCCACAAGTGTAGACTCGAAGCTACCTTAAGTCGAGCCAACGACTATAAACAAAGGCGCCGGTTGGTAGGCAACCCAACAAATATTTTAGTTTTTGTTTTTTCGAATTAATCGAGGATTTTGTTTACTTAATTATTTTCTCAATATATTTTTATGAATTGAGTTTTTTCATTAGTTTGTGTGTTTTTATGGATGCATGAGCACATTGGAGTAGAAGATTGTTAAGGATGAGATGATTCTCTCCCACTCATCCATGTTCTTTATGGACTTTTCTTGACAAGTTTGGCGGAATTTTCTTTCTCATCTTCTTTGCTTGTTTATTTTTCACATTAAGCGCAATGTCATGTTTAAGTTTGGGGGAGTTTTAAATGAGTTTCTTTTTCTTAAGTGTTTGTTTTGTTGAGATGTGGAAATGACTCGTCAATAATCATCAATTAGATTCTCAGTGATTAGGAAAAATGCTCCTTTATGCTTTATCATTATTTTTGATCTCTTGTTGAGCTTTTAGATGAACATGTTTGTTTTCTGAATAGAGAGAAAAATTGTGTATATTGTGATAGGGAAGAACATTGTTGATTGTTTCCGATTTCTTGAATCGGCGAGAGTGTGAAAATTTAGTAGATTTTGTAGATTTCATTGAGCTAATTTGCAAAGTTGTATGCATATGTTTGTGCATTACTAGATGTTGAGGTATGAATATGATAAAGGCAATAGAATTGAGCTTCATAGCCATAAGATCACATGCCTAACCCATAATTAATCCCTAGTTGACCACTTTGAGCTTGAATGACTATATTTGTATAAACACTAAGCCATAATTTTAGCCACATTGAGCCACTCTTTATTGTATTAGCCTTCTTTTCAGTCCTTGCTACTAAATTGAAGTACTAATTAATCAGTGAAAAATTATTCGTATAAGAGATAGTGGAATGTATGGTTTGTGGTGAGTTATATATTGTAATATTTGAGAGATTAAACTGAGGATTGCTGTATAATGATTAAAGCTTAGGATATTGTAAGAGGCGGCCAATGTCAAAATAAAAGGCCAAGGCCTATAGAAAGAAAAGAAAAAAAAATATTGAGAACAAAAGTAAATGAGCTTCGATTTTGATGGTTTCCTCTAGTGAGAATTTCTCAAGTTTGGGGATAGTTGGGTTTGTCGATCAAAAGATTATAAAAAATTTGTGGTTGATTGTAAAGTGATTACATTAGTACTCAATTTTAGTGGTTATTAAATTACTTTCCATATAATTATCACGCCCCTACGTAAGCCACATTACAACAAGAAAATCAAGTCATTTTGATTCATACTTTGATTCTCTTATAGCGTTGTTAAATTCTGCATGACATTGTGAAGAAGATTGATCATGATTCAATGAATTTGCTAGGTGATTACTACTTTATGAGTTGATGACAATGGTTTGAGATGCAAAAGACAATGCTTAGACTTGTTATAATGTGCATGTTGACTTGATCGCTAGGAAACAAATTTATTGTCCGATTGCTTACGAGAGTATCTTAGGGGACGTATACAGTGTTCTTGTGCCATTTTTATTAATTGCTTTGAATATCATATGATGAGAGTTGACATAGTCATTTCACGAATTGAGTGTTTTATGTGGAACCTTTATGCTTAATTGTTTATCGTGCTTGAGAGTGAGCAAGATTTAAGTTTGGGGGTATTTGATGCAAATCAAATAATTTAATCTTTTCCCTAAGGTTTCATATGTTGTTATGAAATTTCGACTCACTATCAAGTATTTTTGATCGTTAGGAAAAATCTTTTAGATGAAAAAGAAATAAGGAAAATGTGGCTCAATTGATAAAGGATTAGGCATTGGACAAATATGGGAGCCAGACAGTTCCACGCGGCTGGTTAGAAGTGTGCGCAACAATCCATGCTGTCGGGTGGCATCCACATGGCCAGATAGAAGAGTACACCACAATATACCTGGCCTGGTGGAATGAAAATATAGTTCAGAGAGTTCCACGCGGCCGGGTATAAGTGTGCGCGACAATCCACGCGGCCGGGTGATATAGGGCACTACTACCCACTCGGCCGCGTAACTTACACAGAAAAGCAATTTTAACTTACGGTTTTCCAAAACGAGCCACCATCTCCGAGGTTACAAAAAGGTCGAGAAAACACTTGAAAATGATGGAGAAAATTACTGCTTAAGAGAATGGAGAAGATTGAGAGAGAAATAAGAGAAGAGGGGAGTCAATTGTAAATTTCCATCATTTTGGAGACAAACTACAGCCAACAAAAATCCAACGCCAACATGACTACGATTTTGGTTTTCTTTGGTTTAGTTTGTAGTAGAATGCGTGGCTAATTTTCTCTCATTGCTCCTGGCATGTAGTAGGATGAATTAACACAATAAATTGTTGAATTTTCTATATTTAGTCCATGTCTTTGGCTCTCATCTATCGCTTGAATTGTTTATTTATAATTTTATGATGACATATGTTGTGAATGTGTTTACTCTTCCTAATGTCTCTTTAACTTAGAAATTGGAGAAATGCTAGATGAGAAACTTTCGATGCACCGGCCCATTAGCATAGGATTCAACTAGATAATAATATGATCATAATTCATTCAAAGAATGTTAGGAACAATGTTTAATCTCTTGTGTTTTATCCATTAATTTTCTGCATAGTTTAGTTGTTTGTTATTTTATTAATTTGATCAATCACCATATTTTTCATTTTTACCTTTGCAAAAAGATTAAATAATCATCCGTGTCTTTGTGGGTTTCGATCCCTAAGTGCTAGTATTGACAATTGTAATCTTGCAGTATTAGTAATTTTAAGGACTTAATATTAAATTTGTTGTGTTTGTTTTTAATTGGAAAAAATGCTCTAAATTACACATCAGCGGTGTACGTAAGTCGTACATCACGCATGAAAATCTCAATTTCATCATAAAGTTGGATATTGTCGAGACCGTGGGAAGACGACGAGCCTTGGAAGGGAGATGAGGAGTGTGTCAATTGAGAAGGCATTCCAAATAAGTGTAGATTGTTTGGATTGAAGGGTAGATTGTTTGTATCGAAGCCTTATGCTATAAACCACTGTTGGAATTGTTTGTTAGAATCTGACATAGTGGAATTAGGATAAAAAAAGTAAGCAAAAAGTAAAAATAATGGGAGAATTAGAAAGAACAATGATAAGAAATTGAAGAAGAAGAAAAAGATGATGATGAATTTGAAGTGAGAATGGAGTGGGGAGAAGTGCAATATTCATAGGAGGAGATGGAATAATTTTTTTTGGAAAAGTGTCGTTATCAAATAGTTAAACAAAAGATAAAAAAAATTATAAAAAAAATCAAAAATCAAAAAAAAAATTGATAAAGGTTGTTTCAGACTTCACGGGATTGGCCGAAACTGCCGCGTATGTTGCACGCTCGAGTGGCGTGCGTTGCGTGAAACGGCACGCGATGGCGGGCCATCTCGGCGTGTGCCTCCCCTCTAACGCGACACGCCCGTGGTGCACAAACGTCGGACCGTGCGCCTTCCCCAACCATCGTTGATGAGTATCAAACCAAGAGCAATTAAATATCAGCAGAAGAGGCACTCTCTTTTATGTCCAAACGGCAACTAACAATTTAAGGGGGTGTTTGGTAGTCATGTTAGTAAAGTGTAGGATAGTTAAACCGTGTTAGTATTTAGGTTAAAATTTGGGTTAGAAATAAGGATAAAGATTTTAGTAAATTGTTTGGTAAATAAGATAGAAAGTAGAATAAAAATAAGTGGAGTGTTTGATAGGTAGGATTATATTATAGACAAGGTGTGTAATGACTTTTGTACGCTTTTCAATTATAAATGTTATTTAATGTATCTATAATCAACTAATTAATTATGATACATGTTAATTAATCTGTAATTAATTAATTATGATGAGTTAATCTGTTATTATAATAAATTTATCTATAATTAATAATCTTTTTTATTACTATTTGTTTATTATTAATTATTACTAAAATCATACTAAAATCAGTTGAAAAGTTTTAAATTAATTGATGTTAATTTAAACTTATTTAGTTAATTAATTGTTAATTAAATTGTAATAAATCAATAACTTATCAATTAATACAATTTAGGGTTTCTTTCCAACCCCAGCAGCCGCCGCTGCCCCAGCCACCGCCACCGCCACCGCCACTAGCACAGCCACCGCCCCACCACTCCGCAACCCAATGGTTAACCGAGATAGACTTAGATGGAAGAACATGATCATTGCCTCAACCATTTTCGGCGATCCCAACACGGAAAATCAAAAGAGGACGACGAAGAGGTCGCCCGGAAATCAGAAAACCCAACAATCGAAATACACGAAATCGGAACACCCAAAAATCATACACCCAACATCCACAAAATCGAAACACACGAAGGCTCAGATCAAAACCCCAATCCTCACAGCCTTAAACCATCGAAACCCATCACAAAAATTGAGCACCCAAATCGAAGCAAAATCGCCCCCAAATCGGAGGAGTCGGTGGCCATGGAGTGGCGGCGGTTGAGGAGAGCGTGCGGTCACAAAGAGCAACCCACCTCTGCCGCCGGGAATCCCACTGCCACCGAAGAAAAAGCCACCCACTACCGCGCGGCCCTCTCAGGTGCGCGATGTTGTGGTGGTCAGATCTAGAGGACAGGAGGCGGTGAAACAAATAGGACATAGACACGGCGGCCAAGGGTATGGTGCCGGCGCCCATGGTGTGACGCCGTCAGTCGCCACCGCCTCGTCAGAGAGAGAGAGCCGAGGGGTAGATGGAGTGGGTCGCGGGGTAGGAAAAGAATGGGTAGAGAGAGAGAGTGTGTGACAGCGAGAAAATGAAATGTGAGAATGAGAGGGGCAAAAAAGCAAAGTGTGGAAGTAACTCATTTGAACAGTGTATTAACCCACCACAAGGGAGCGATTCATAAACTGGCCGCAAACAACAAAACAACACCATTTTTTGCAGCTTGGGGGCGGGCCGCGATAATAAAGGCTCGGCCCTACGGACCGAGAGAAAAATTAACATGGACACCAAACAACAGAATAACCCATGTTAAGTCTTAACATAGGTTATCATATGTACCAAACAAGCCTTAATGCTACGATCACCAGCAGCGTCTGCAGGTCGTGTACCACTGCTCTTATAAACTCTGCAACACTTTGGTCATAACCCATGTTTCCAATCTTCTTAAATCGAAATGTGTTAAAATTACATGAAATAGGGGCTTGCATTAAGAAAAAAAGCTTGAAATAGATAGGCAGGTGTTCTGATCAGCCTAAGATCCAAATTTGGATAGTAACGATCCGAGTAGGAATATCCTCATTTTCTAAAACTCAAGAAGAAAGGAAGAAAAGTATAGACCGAACCAAGGAGAAAAGGATATAAGAGACAGAGATCCAACTATTAACTCATCTGTAATGAAGAAAATAAAATACTTCATCTATTTCAACTATCTTATCGCCTTGTATCTTAAAAAATAAAAAAAAGTTTCTCATCATCATCTTAGTGTCCAGTCCAAACTGGAGGACTTGGCGGGCTTAACTGGAACCATCCGCCCGGTCTGTTATGGAACCGTTGACCACGGTTCACATGCCTGTTTTTTTTATAAAAAAAATAATTAGAAATCCACAACCGATTAAGTGTCCGTTAAAATTTGTATTTTTAATATTCTGATGGTTGGGATGCAATATCATCTATTAGTATTCTTAATTTCATCTAAATTCCTCATTTTTATCAACTTCCAAAATGCCGAATTCTCAATTATATATGTGATTTTCTACTTGTAGAAGCATATCACAAAGCATTTCAAGAAGTTGTATGGAGCACTTCATCTTAATGAAAACCGTGAAGATCATCTCTATTGTAATTTCTGCAGAAATGCATACAACATAGTTATAGACGTTTCATTTTTCCTTTTCTTTTATTATCTTTTTTAGACTATTATACCCACGAAATTATTAGAAAAAATAAAAATGGAATAGCCGGCGAACCACCTAACCGGTGGTTCCAAACTGTAACCGTCTAGGAGTGAGGCAGGCCGGTTGTGGGCCTTTTTCCTCTGGAACAGAAACATAAAAATTTAAGTATGATTGAAGCGTCCACAACACATGAGTTCCTAAGTTACCAGAAACTGTAGCATTCTATTCATATCATCTGTCAAGAAAATGATCATATATTGGGAAATAAATGAATTATAAGATAATAATCTCACTACATGGAGAAATAGGAAACAAAAAAGAATGGAATCTGCCTCTTTATTTCGCAGCTATAAACTTTTAACCAATGCGAATTCCTTGTGTGGGCCTTTGCTTATTGAACCTCCAAACGCCACAGAGAGGAATGAAATGAGCTGTATTCGTCATAACCTCTGCCCTGTTCTTGCAAACTTTCTTGCAACACCGAATATAACAGCTTTCGTCAGAAGCCCTCTGTCAAGGGAGCAAGCAAGGGCAAGGGCCCCACCAACAACGAGAGCCTTTGAGATGCCTCTACGCGATGGCTTCTCAGACGAAACAAGAGCTTTGGCCTCTGATGCAGAAGTACTCGTGCTCTCCTGGGCTTCCAAGGCGTCCACATCAACTTTAGCGTTTATTTGAGCCATTGTTGCAGAGCGAGAGAGTGGTGCTCCAGATGCCCTGTGCTTCTGGTAGGCACGCAAGCCAGGGTCGATTTTCTTGACAGCGCCCCACATCCCTTGCCGGACACCAAGTTTTGCGATCTCCCACGGTATGCCCATGTCTTCGTAGTGGAACAGTAGAACCTCACAAGCAGTCGACCGCCCATCTCTCTTTGATTCACCTGAGTTCACCAGAAGGGAGTGTCGTCAAATTTTCAAACTCAGCCAAATAAATCTCTATTTCAAAGTATTCTTGCCAAAAAGATCTCTAAGTTACGGAAGCTGTTTCTTGAGAAAAGTTCTACAGAAATTAGATTTCACAATTCACAGCTGTCTTCCTCACATATTCCTATTTAGTAACTTCACAGCATTTTTTTTCATTTAATACAGAAAATCCAAAATAAAGAAAAGAAACTACCACCTTTTTTTTTTACACAATAAAGATATCAGTCTGCAGTTAGCTTATTTAGATAGCAACATTGCAACAAAGTGAGTAACTTCACTAAAAAATTAAAAACCAGTACCTGCACGAATGCACCAACTTGAATAGTACAAATCAACTCGTCTAGGTTTGTTGCGACGTGGAACAGAGGAGCGTGGCACACCCTATAATATGGAGCAAGAATATTAGCAAGACTGCCAATAAACGTGGATTTAATGATAAAGCGTAATAAAATTTGTACTCTAGCCCCCAATTCATCTACCTGGGTGTGCAAATTCATAAATACGAATATATCAGTGGCCTCATTATAACAAACTAGCTTGATAAGCGATATACTAGAATGGCCCCTAATCAAATGGACAAATGTGATCAGTGTTGATGAACCTAAATGCTTGAAAGCCTGAAGTCATATATGCCTCAAGAAACTAAGCAATATAATTTTACAAACTAGGAATCAGACATATTTCGAAGTTTTATGTAAACTTGCATACAAATAACAATATTTAACCATTTCTACAAAGTATTGTAGACTAGGAGTAACAGAATTGAAGTGTAGCCATCAACAACGAGCACCAAGATTTCTCCTCTTACCTTTGTTATACAGTAATAGTTTCCTCCAGACTGCCAAATTCGACGGCCAATGATGTACTCTCTGTCACTACAAAAGAAGGGAAACTG
>JAYDZE010566192.1:0-30590 GCA_034509125.1 Monilaria moniliformis
TACTGATAAAATCCATAGTGTATACTGATAATGTGAATGCATTGTTGCTGGAGAATTTTCAGCTTCGTCTATCTTTTTGTATTTATGTTTTATACTGATACAAGTATCATGATATAATGATAAAAGTCATAGTGTATAATGATAATGTGAATGCATTGTTGCTGGAGAATTTCTAGCTTCTTTTAAAGATTTTGAATGCTTCAGATGAAGACAACGATTGAAAGGACAATTTGTAGTGTTTTGAGTGAAGATGATGATTAGTATTAAAAATGAATTATGGAATAAAATCGTGGGATTTGTTTAGATTGGTCAATCCCATAATTTTAGGATCTTTCCTTAAATCGTGGGATTTTGTTTACAATTATACCATTTTGCTGATAATTTGGTAACTGTATGCTGATATACACGTGCAATAAATCTGAGCTGTTAATTTCTTAATCTAGTGGTTCATATATAGTCTTAGTTAAGCATCTAAGGGTAGGTTTCACCCTAATGCTTCCATATATATATATATATATATATATATATATATATAGTTTTGTGGAAATGTGGATAGATGGTGCTGCTTCCGTGGTGTGCAATATTTTTTTCTTGAATGTCATTTATCTTATAAAATAACGTAACGTATGTGTGGAGTTATATATTTTATATATATTTTATATACCTATCTACATAAAAACACATCAATGGATCCAATTATAATATTGTCTTCGTCTTAATTTGTTTGGACGGAGCATGCTGTTTTCTGCAACATTTTATGTGTTGTCCCAACTGGCATTATTATTTATTACCTTACTCTTTGTTTTCATGACGCCTGCAAATTTACCCAAGGTCTTGAAACAATTATTTTTTCATATAACTAACTTTTTAACAGTTCTATTCTTTTATATCCAAGTTTTTACTTCATAAATATTTATGATATAGTTGTGTAAGTGGCACAGACATACGTACTGATTTTGATTGATACGATTGATTCAATTGGTTTAAGACTGAAAGAATATGAACATCTAAATGAAGAAGATTGAGCTAAAAAGATTCGTTTTTTTTTCATCTAAAACTTGGACAAAAATGGATTTTACAACTTCACTTGTTAGATACTAGTTTTTGAATTCACCTCCCTTGTTTAGTATCTTAATTATAGTTCCTCGTATTATAGTAATGAACAAAATGCACTTATATCCTCATGCAATTAAGATGCTTAATAGTTATAGTTAATTAAATAAGGGGGAAAAAATTAAGAAGAAGGTTAGTGAAGGATGAGAATTGGGGACAGCATGCTTGCACAAATGTTATGGGAAAAGGGATGGGAGCATGTAATAAAAATACATACGTGGTTTCCTATGTATACAGCACACTTGTCTCTCAATAATTTCCCATCAGGGCGCAAACTTATACCCCTTCATTACCCAATTTTTTTTTTTTTTTTAATTTCGTTTTTATTAGTTTTTTTACACAGTGCTCCATGGTATAATCACATCGGAATTCATGATATTTACCCATATAAAATGTGAACTGTCAGCTGCGAATTTTAATGCGCATGCACACACTGCCCATCTCTCACTGTCCGTTTCTAAGGTTATTATTTATTTATCTTTCAACTAGGTGAAAAAGGTGTTAATCTTTAAGCACAATCCCAATGCTCAAATTTCTAAAATGGATGCAGCAGGAATGGCAGAAGCTCCTTTCTCTCTTAGGATTTCTGATACCAAAAAACGTACTGTTGAATTTGTGAAAACTAGTTGTGTTTCAATATATATATATAGACTAGTAGAGATTGGATAACCAAAATCTCCATCATAACCAAATACTAACTGAAGAATTTCACCAATTAAAGCCGGCCGTCACAATTTTGGAGCATTTCAACGGGAAAATATGCCTGAAATGAACAACGCCAAATCTCGGATATTTCCCCATAAAATCAAATGGGCGTACTATAGTGGGATAAAAATGTACATTTGATATAAAAGGCTTTATGTTCCGTCACTATCATTCTTTCCCTATTTTATCGTCAGATGAGACTGGTTTTTGTGAATCTTGTCCCCTCTTCAGTATTGCACTATTGCTATCATATCCATTCAAAAAACCAATATCTGCTTCCATTAATTGTTTATATTCAGCAATGCAATATTGAGATTAATCTCTTCCCTCCACAGTTTCTTATCTACATATAATTAATTACTTTGCATTTTTTTTTCATAAACTACAATTTTTTTTGACAATATGCACCATTTCATTACTTGTATTATTTTATTTTTTTAGTTAACTCTAACCTACAGTCCAGAGGGTCTTCCACCGTTATATATGTTGAGAAATAACATATCTGCACATGTGCCAAGTTATATATTTACAAAAAATAAATAAAATACCAGCATATTACATAAATTCCAAAATAAAATTATGCAGTGGTCCACACGTGCCAGGCACGCAGTACTTTTCGCACGTGCGAAAGCCCTTATAAATAAAATCCTTCCCCAAATTTTATTGGTGAAGAGCCAAGATTGGGCAAGCAAGAGTCCTCTAGTAGTCTAGTTGATGCCGTAGTGCTCCATTCTATCATTGCACAAACTCTCTCTTCTCTCTCTCTCTCTCTTACAAGTAATAGACATTACCTAGCATATAGGCATTATATAGTTTGTGCCCACAAATTAGTTAGGTCCATAAACAGGGGAGACTATTAGAAGCAAGATTCTTATTTTATTCCAAGTTGTGACCTACGTTAGGATATACAAGACAAATATATAGAGCGTCAAAGGGGGGCAGTTACTGGAGAGAGAAGAAAGAAGAAGGAAATAGGAAATGGAGAGGGATAGTGAAACGAAATCATCAAGATTCAAGAGGGTTTGTGTTTTCTGTGGCAGTAGCCAAGGCAGGAAAGCTAGCTACCAAGAAGCTGCTATTGAACTTGGCCAAGTTCTGGTAAAATACATCTCTCTTTCCTATTTGCATATATTCTTTCCTCATTTTCTTTGTTCCTTTGTTTGTTTTCCCCCTTCATATTCTCATGCAAATATGAAGTCCTTCTTCAAGTCTTTATAGCACGAATTTTGCATGATGAATCCTTCTCTCTAGGACTTAAAAGTACTTCCCACTCTCTCTAAAGTTTCAGGTTCTTTTCCTGCACCATGGAGATAAGAAAGTTACAATCTTTACATGTTTTTCGCTTGGTATTTTCTGTTATTCACAAGTCCTGTTACTTTCGTCTACAGGGTCTCTCCCAGTTTCTCCTTTACGAATACTCATCTTTCTCTCTCTACCTCAAATGGATAAGAGCATGATATTTGGGTGTACTATAATAAGTAGTCTTCACATAGTACTATCTGCAGTTAACCATAGTAGAAACCCTTTAAATTTTACCCCACACTGTAAAAAAGAATTTAACTCAACTTCTCTCAGTCATGAAATCGCTAACCAATCAACCCATCGGGCTCAGTGCAAACCATGAAAACGTGGTCCAATAATCAGGTTTTAGTTGATATTGGAAAAAAGATTGAATTTTTTTTTAGATGGAAAAAAAGATTAAATCTTGAAACATTAAAGTAATGAGTTCGGTGTGTTTGTTAAGGTTTCAAGGAACATTGATTTGGTCTATGGGGGCGGCAGCATAGGCCTGATGGGTTTGGTCTCACAAGCAGTTCATGATGGCGGTCGGCATGTCATTGGGCGAGTGAAATAAACCTTCTCTTTTTCCTTGCATTCTACTCTTATCCTTTGACCACTTGCCTCAAATGATTAGATGGATTTAATCTGTCATTAAAGTTTGTGTTTATATGTTTAATTCTTCACTAAGCATGAAATAATTTTTTTGTCATGTTATTGTCTCCTCTGTAGGGTGATTCCCAAGACTCTCATGCCCCGAGAGGTATGTTCTGCTATGGATGAAAAAAGTCTCGCCCCTTTTTATATTTTTATCTTATTTTATTCATGAAATCGAACATCCTTTTAGCTAAACTACTATTGCATTTTCCCTTTTATATGTTCTAGTTTCATATTTTTTCTTTAATCTTTGAATTTTTCCTTCTTGTTAGGGCATATGCTTCCTTACTTCTTTTTCCCTTTTGCCTCCTCTTTTGCTCTGGGCTTTAGACTTGGAAATTTCACTAACTCGGTATGTTGATTATTTTGATCTGATTTTAATGTTCTTTACCCCTTTTCTGGTACATGTTCTATAACATTAAAAGTTGTTGTTTCTTGGTTGGTTCCTTATCCACAGATTGAGGTTGTGGTTGTTTGAGTACAATGTATGTATGCATTTTTAGGTCTGCAAATGTTTTTCCTGATTTTTCCCTCTCTGTTTCACCATCATTTTGCTCTGCTCCCTGCCCCTGCCCCTGCTTATGGGTACTATTATTATTTTGTATTCCTCTCGTTTGGCGTTTTCCCTTCACCATTTTCTTTTTAATTAAATTAATTATGCTTATCTGGTTGTAAATCCACCACATGCTCTGACATTAATTTTCTCAGCAAAGAAAAGAAAAAATCATGATTGCTCGCCAATACAATTAAACTCAACTCTGCTCATGCTTTGTCTTCCTTTCTTTCCTTTTTTTTGCAGCTGACTGGGGAAACAGTAGGAGAAGTGAAAGCTGTTGCAGATATGCACCAAAGGAAAGCTGAGATGGCCAAGCATTCTGACGCTTTTATTGCCTTACCAGGTTTCCACTCTCTCCATCAAATTAGTGCATATCTCAAATCATGAGAACCTATTTTTGCTATCTCTTTGTTCATGTTCTTGAAATAAAAAAGGTTAGTGTTCCGACAGTTGTGATGGCAACTATAATGCTGTGCTGCTCACTGCGTGTCCCCAACTTCGAGATTATGATTTGACTACAGCCATTTGAGTAGCTGATTTTGAGCTCCCATCATTTTTGCTCTAAAAAAATAGGGCCCTTGATTTGCTTCAAGCAGACATAGTTTTCTCGTCACTCTATGCCAAATAAGAGCAATAATTGAATTACCTTACACATATCAAACAAGCATACTTTGTTCTTTAATGCGGAACATTGTGTGGATCATCCCTAGATGCAACGCACCCATGTTTAAAGTGTCGTTTGATGTGTGTAGGTGGTTATGGGACTTTGGAGGAATTGCTTGAAGTTATAACTTGGGCTCAACTCGGCATCCATGATAAGCCGGTATAAAATGATACATAGTAGTTAGTTAACTTAATATAAGATAAAGTTTTGAATGAGTTTGAGAAAGATAGGAAATGAAGAAGTAATGTATTGGCATTTTGCAGGTGGGATTGCTTAATGTGGATGAATATTATGACTCGCTTTTGTCATTCATCGACAAGGCCGTAGAGGAAGGGTTCATTAGTCCAAATGCTCGCCACATCATTGTATCTGCACCAACCGCAAAGGAGCTAGTCAAGAAATTGGAGGTAGATTTATATATCTGCAACTGCATCACAAGTTGTAAATATTATTAGAAACAAGAAAGTTGTGGTCTGAAATGGTGAATTGTGGCTGCAGGAGTACATGCCTCGCCACGAACGAGTTGCTTCAAAGCTCAGCTGGGAGACGGAGCAGCTGGGCTACTCTCAAGACTACGATCTGTCGAGGTGAAAATTCCAGACTTTGATTAGATCATCGGTTTCAAGAAAGCTAGATCATCGGTTTCAAGAAAGCTAACTTGGGATTTTAGGAAAATCTTTTTTCGTAAATGTATATGGAAATTGATATAATGATATGATCCCATTATGTACTAATACCCCCCTCTCTACATGTTTCGGCAATTAGTTTTGATTTGCAAGCTGTAACTACTGAATTGCATTATGTAATTTCCCCACTAATGGAAAAGTATCATTCCCTTGTGTTGTTCAGTATGTCTCACCAAACTCCATTGATTCTGTTTGGACATGATGAGCTGTAGATGGGTTTCCGACAAATTCAACAGCATGAGATTGATGATGCCCTGCTTTATGGCATCACAAATTTTTATAGCTAAAGCTTGCAAGAAAATGCAGTTGCATGGCATTTGACAAATGAATGTGGAGGAAGGGCATGGCCATGTGCGCCTTTGATAGTTGAAGACAAAAGTCACAAAATGATAACAGCCCCAACACCATTTTCATTTTGCATCTGCATTGCATATATATGTGTGGGTATTTTGTGGGGTGGATGTACTCATCACAAACCTCACCCATTTTCGATATTCACTTCAAGTTCTCGTCTATAAATCAACAAATACTTTAACAGATTTAATTTGTTTTTTGCTCCACAAATTTAACATTTTCTCTTATTAAAACATACTGAGAAGTATGAATTGAAGCTCAATACGAGAAGGTATAACCGGAGAAGAAGGTATAATAATAATAGTAAAAACAAAGCAGAAGGCATAACCGGAGAAGAAGGGAGAAGTGATATGCATCGAGGATTATTTTGCAGAGTTGTTATGGCAGATGCTGAAAAAATTGCTAGAATTAGCCCTAGAGACTTAGTGTAGGAGTTATGGCTGTCTTCATTAAACAATTCTTAGATTGTTACAAAGCACAAAGCTAAATCTACTGTTCCAAACTTTTAACTTCCCAACTCGCCCTTTTGATGATGCTTCTTCTCATTGCTGCATGGTTTCTGAACCTTAACATTGCAGTCTTGATGTGTTTTCCTTCTCCAAAATATATTCCAACTCCTCTTTGTTTTAATCTTCTTGAACTCCTCTCTCATGGTCTGGCACTCCTTCTCAAGCTCACTAACACGTTCCCTCACGTCGTCCATGTTGGATGCTCTGTCTTCCCTATAGCGCCACTTGGATGTTGGAAGAACGGAGCTCGGATCCTGGGAGCTATCTAGGTTGTCTGAAACAAAGAGCCAGCCAGAGATTGATGTGCGCAGCCGCAGCTGCTCGAAGAACAAGACTTGCACAATCACTCTCAGAGGCAGCCTCTCATTTTGGGCAGCATGAGTGCTGGCCTCCAATGAAAGCTTTTGACAGTTCATCAGTCGACACATTTGCTCCCTATCTGCATCTGTCAGCCAAGGATGCGCCTGATGCAGTAATTTCTCTTAGTAATTTAATACAAGGATTAAACAAAGATGCATAGATATAGTATCCTAGTCAATCTCTCATCATGCCTAAACTTCGATGTTTTTTCAACACATCAGCAAATTAATGGGAAAGTGAAATTTCCAACAATGGCCTAATTCATCTCAAAAGGAATGCTAAAAACAGTGAGATTTACCAAAACTTTACCTTGAGATATATATCAATAGCACGATAAATTCCATCAGCAATTGGCCTAGCATAGTCAGGAATGGCAGCAGCAAGAGACTGGAACTTTGGAAACTTTAAATTAATATCCGGCGCAACTTCAGCAAGATAAGCATCTACAAGATTAGCAACCATAGTTAAAGATGTCAATGAATTCGTCCCATCTGCTGCTATCTGACTTTCTTCCATAATAACGCACGGAGAAACAGCCGTTGAAGCCTGTTCTATCGACATAAAATGGTCCAGAATCCTTTGAAAACAGTCTATATCATACAACGTTTCCACAGAATATCCAATGTTTGGTATCAAAAGATCCTCCAATGCAGATTGATCCAACTGCAACCCAATTCGCCTCTCCAGATTCTCCCTGCATGGCTGACTCGCCTGCAACACCATAGCAGTTCGTAGCAGCCTGAGAAGGAACCTCGTATGCACGACCCCTTTCTTGTAAGGCAACAACTCCACTAGCTCCTCAAGGAGCGACCCTTGGTCTGCCTCAGAAGGGATGGAGATAGTCGAACCAGTCTTCAAATTCTTGAAGCTGGACTGCCTATTCATCTGCGGTATATACTTCTTGGCATAAAACACTAATGCTCCTGCCACATTCTCAGCCTTCATCCCTCCTGTCTCCACAGCTTGGATCAGCCGCTTATACAGAGGCAGACTAAGGAAGGACACATCCTCATACCACCAATCATCAGTTACCGATAGGTTCTTTGAACCAGTGCATATCCCGTTCCAAAACCCAGCCCCTGAAGTCCGTCCTGTCTCGTTGCACCCTGATACAGGCCAGCCGAACAAATTAGGATCCGCGCAGGCCTTCACTGCCAAGGAATGTATGCATCTCGACACAATGTGGAGCTCCTCCGCGTGCACCAGAACCTCCTCACAGGTCTCAAGAGCTTTGATTGTGTCAGTCCAATTGCCAAAAACTTCAGTGAGAAAAGCCTCGGTTTGTGCAATCAGATTCCCCTCTCCATACTCTTCACTCATCTGGAGGTACTCAGCTGCACATCTAAGACTAACCACATTCATCGATGTGAGCTCAATTTTGACACCGTAGCAGAATTTTGCAACTAGCTCAAATGATTTAGCTCCACCGGGAAGCTGACTCAAATGCAAAACACAAGGCGATCCATCGGCATTAGTCAGTTCTGAAATAAGCTTCTCGAGCAGTCCACTTCTTGAGAGCAGAGGAAACTGTAACATGTAAATAACACAACATTTATCAAGTTTTTATTTACTTTGCCATAAAATTTTCGAAATTTAAGTTCACCTTGTGAAGATGAAAGGACATTTCTCCAATTTCAACTGTTACATCGCTCAGTAAACCGGAAGTGCACTGCCTGTTAATGTAAATCATTAGATTAGATAATAATTTATTGAGAGTATCCAAAAATTCTGAATTTCTCCACTACGTGAGGATCTGTTCGCATTACATCCTATTCCTATTTATCATCTAAAAGTCACAGCAACAAAAAAAAAAAAAAAACGGAAATAAGAACCCTAGTATATACAATCAATCCACAACGAGATCAAGCCATGGGAAATCATTTAGATTAGAAATCACGGTGGAAAAAAGTAGAATAAGCTTACAATGACTATATAAACACACAATACGACGCGTAAAACAGTAATTTAATATAGTGTAGGGCGAAGGAGACGAAGTATATTAATGTTTGAGTTGATGGATTAGTGGTTACCAGGTTTGGCCGTCGCGATGAAAGGCTTCAGATTTGGAACCAAGCCTCATGTACGCCATGAATGAAGGTGGTTTGGTTGTTTTGGAGAAACAGTAAAATGAAAAGTGAAAAGAAGGAAGGTGAGAATTGAAGGGGTTTAGTTTGGTTGTGTATGTGAGTTAGAGTGCGTCCGAGTCAATTGGAGGGAGTGAACAACTGCAAATATGAAGGCAGTTATCCAACTGTCCTCGCTCTCCTCCTTTTTCTCTCAACTTCAGATTCAGTCTATTATTTGCTATAAACTAAGTCATATCTGCCACACGTGTTACTATATTATGTCTTCGCATTTTCATCTATTATTTCTTTACTTGAGACTACCAATTATATAATGATATTAGTTATTTTGTTTAATCTTATAATTTTTGAACCTAAAATTAAAATCATAATTATACTATGTTTTGCAATTATCTTATGAGTCGATTTTTCAATGAAAATTGGTAGTGATAATTGCAACATTCGGTGAACACAGTGATGTTCAAAACGATATCGTTTCATTGAAATATTATTTTCATTTTATTTTCTTTTCCTTTCTCATTTTCTTTTCATTTTATTTTCTTTTCTATTTTCTTTCTTCTATCTCTACACAAACACACCACCATCGAAAGTTTTTTCTCTCTTCTCTCTCTACACAAATACACCACCCCGACGCCGCGCTGCCTCGTCCTCCTCCACACAATTCCTTGCGAGCTTCGCCACCTCCACCGCCGCATCAATCAAGTACCCATTACCCATTACCCATCTTAATAATCTATCCACCCCTCAATTCCTCTGCATCTTCCAATGCAAAAACCCTCTTTATCTCATCGGAAATCCTCTCCCCACCGGCGAGGATGAGTACTCATTACCCATCTTACAAATCCATCCACCCCTCAATTTCTCCGCATCTTCCGATGCCAAAACCCTCTCTATCTCATCGAAATCCTCCATCCGCTCCAACAACACCACCCCAAAGAGGATTGAATGGGCGACGAGGTAAATGAGCAAATAGCTGGCGAAGAAGAGAAAGAGGGGGTTCGAGGTTGGCGGAAATTGTAGGTCCATGATTTTGGAGCAATTTAAAATTAGGGAATCCTAATTGGGAATATGAGTTGAAGGATGGTGGATAAATAAAGAAAATGAGGAGATTGAAGAAATGGGGAATGTGGCGTGGTTTTGGGTTGTTGTTGCAGACTTGCAGTGGCTAGGAATTGGGTAAATTGGAGTAAGGAGGCATCGGAGGGGGAAATGCAGCGGTAGGTACAGAGTTGGCCGAGAAATTGAGGGTTTGGGGGCGAAGCTTCACCGAATTAGGATTCAACTTCAATTCCACCGATTTGGTTGATGCTCGGAGATGGAGTGTAGTGGAGGGCCGCCGCTATATTACAACGTTCTCGGCTTCGCTATGGACGCTACCGGCGAAGAAATACGAGAGCTTATCATAAGCTCGCTATGGCATGTTTGTTGGAAAATCTTGATCTTTATATAGTAGAAAGACTAAATCTTTTCTTTCGCTGTAGAGATTGCAGACTGCAAAATTGAAGTTTTTATTATTTTGAAATTCTTCAATTTTGATTTTAGATTCTTCGATTTCGATGAAACCACGTCGAGTGTTTCTTCGTTATTTGATTCTTCGATTTTGGATTTTGGATTCTGGATTCTTTGATTTTGAATTGGCATTAAAGCCAAATGAGGTTGTGTTTGACTCTCTGTTGGAGGCGTGCAGAACTTCCGGAGGTGTGTCGATGGTGTTATTCTTGGCGTGTGATGTGGTGCGGCGGCGCCGTGAGTCAGGGCGGAGGCTATGGTGTCGAGGTGAGAAAGGAGGAGGAGAGAAAAGAATGAGAGGGAGAAAGAGATAGATTTTCATTTTTTTTCATAGATCAAAATGATATCGGTTAATACTTATTTGTGCCATATAATCAGACACATAATCTAAACTAATATATTTAAGTGTCACCTCATTAGATTAATACATGTAAGCGAAAAAAATCGCCATGGATAATTGCGAAACAATGAAAAGTTATAATTTTAATATCCGAGATCAAAAGTTGTGGATTGACCAGAAATCAACATAAAATTATGATTCGAATAACAACCATCCTTTGTAATTATTACAATATAAATGATATTATTTAAACAAAATTATGTTATCTATTAACTTCATATAATTATGTAAACCAAGGGTAATATTTCAGTCTCAATATGTTCTAATGATATCATTAGTATCTCTCAGTTGAGATTAAGAAAAGATAATAGAATCCTACATGTCGCTTTTGAACTTTCGTATGTTAGGTTGAGTTATTCATATATGTATTTCATATCGTGATAATTAGTCTAATTTTACAGTCACATAAGCTTGTCATAAAATAATCCCCAAAATATTATTGAGTTATATCGAAAAGATAAAATCATTTGCCTTTAGAGAAGGAACCAAACACCAATATTTTCATGGCCGAAAACAAAATCTCGATCAAATTGACCAATAGAGGCATGTTCTATTACCTCAAACAAAATTTGTAACTGGGCCAACTTATCATAAAAATATTTGAACTGGGCCTTGCTTGAGTTCTTATGATGGGGTGGATTTGGGGAAAATGGTGAAATTGGTAAAAATCAATCACACTAAGCCCAAAATCAACGTTTGAATGACCCAAGATTCTAGTTCGAATCCCTTTTTTATATATATATATATATTTATTTATTTTTTTTAAAGTATGATTTACTTTTCTGTGTGACTTAGATTTCAGAGGTCATTGCACACAAATGGAATTTCGAAAGTAACCAGCCTCATTCGTCATCAAATGGAATTCAGAGGTCATTCGTCATCAAAATCGATAAATATTCTCAGAAGTCAGGACTTTGTTAAAATAAATCAAGATACTCAGGAACTTCCCAATTCTCTAGTACTTTACTTTGAAGTCAAAAGTATTTATATTTGGATCATGCATGTGTCATCCACGTAAATTAGACGTGTATTAAATAGTCTATCGATGTCCCCATTATTGACATTTGTGGGACAACTTTATTTTATAAGAGAATCCGTCGATTAATATATGATCGCTTCCTTGATATATATATAATATACACACACACACACACTAAAACTTTAGCAAATATACTGGAATAATTTTATATAACTTACTTTTAATTCGGCTTCATCGTGATATTTGTTTCAATATTTTATAGTCTCATTTTGTGTTTTAGACATTATATACTATAAGAACAGAATTATTTTGAATCGTAAGCCGCCACTACCGATTCAAATAAATGTAAATTCCACGAGACAATACTGTATATATTATTTATTTATCCGAAGACTTAAACCTCTACTTTTATAATACAAACAAACAAAGCATCTGCTTCGTGAGAAATAACAAAGTTGATGAATGAAAAAAAAAGGTTTAAAACATCCAATTTTACCTTTTATCTAAAAGTTCTATAAATGAGAAGTTAATATCCACTAACATTGACAATGCCTATAGTCGAGCAACTAGAGTGTGGCGCCTATAAACTGTAATTACGAGTAACTTCATGGATTCCTGAACAGGATATTTGAGCATTTTGCTATAAAAAGTATATCAGCGACTATATTTTATTTTATTATGTAAAAACATATATATATATATGTGTGTGTGTGTGTGTTTAAATCTGAACTATTTCTTGTAAATATGGCTACTCTTTCAGATAGAGTTGCTCTGAAGAAGCATATCTTGCATGTAGAAGAAAGAATAGGAGATAAGGAACTCATAAGGTGATCCCATGACAAGTACAAGGTGCAAGAATACCAGCTATAAGCATATTGCTGTGAAGATGGATCACTGGATAAAGAGAGCATCTGCGGGTCAAGAACTCCTTGTTTGATACTTGTAACCTTTCGGTTAGACAAGTTTGTGTCATAGCAAAACTGGGGTTTCTTAGGTAACTTAGTTAAGACACTAGTAACTTATATATTGAGTTCAGTATTCATGTCTTGGCTTATGGCTTCTGCCACTATCCACATTTTCCAATATGGTGTCAGAGCCATATAGCTGGTGAAACTACCTCTTTTATCTCTTTCACTTCTTTATCCTTGGTTTTCTAAATGGCTGAGAGTGACAATTCGAATGCCACAAATCATACATTGGGAAGTAGTCAATATATCACTGCTACACCCATTCTTCCCCAAAATCATCCTATTTCAGTAAGCTATCTGAGACAAACTACCTCATATAGAAGCAACATATATTGGCCACCGTTAGAGGGTATGGCCCTGAAGGATATCTCATCGGAGCTCAATCTGTGCCACCTCAAATGGTGCCCGTTGAAGGACCTACTCAGATGCAAGTCAACTCTGATTTCGGCTTGGCACCGCCAAGATTAATTACTTTCTTTTTGGATCCAATCTTCCCTCTCCGAGAGCATTATGATCCTTGTTGTTGGCCTGAGCACAAGCCAAGAAATATGGCAAGCCATTGAAAAAAGCTTTGCCAGTCAGTCAAAAGCTAAAATTATACAATATAAGTTGCAGTTGCAGACCACCAATAAGGACTCTCTCAGCATGAGAGATTATCTAAATGAGGTAAAGACTTGTTGCGATTTGCTTAGATCTACAGGTTGTAGTTTCATGAAGATGATCAGATTCTTCATATCCTGGCCGGCCTTGGATCTGAATATGATCTTGTCATGCTGATGATAACTTCCGAAGCAGAAGGCTAGATCGTGCAAGATGTGGGAGCCTTGCTTCTCAATTTTGAGTCGAGGTTGGAATCTACTAGGACTTCAACAGTGAATACAGATGGCTCCCAGCCTTATGCAAACTTTATGCAGTCCACGATGCAAAGAAAAGACGCACTTTATAATAAAATAGTAAATGAGGAACTCAAAACTTCAGCAAAAATGATGGAGGAAGAGGGAACAACTTTAGAGGAGGAGGGGGAATATGAGGACGAGGCAAGTTCGGTGGAAATAGGCCAATCTGCCAATTATGCCAAAAGGTCGGCCATACAGCTGATAAATGTTGTCATCGATTTGAATAAAACTTCATGCCTCAAGTCCCTCAGATGAGGCCACAGCAGCAACCCTCAAATTTTTACTCAGCTTCTCATTCTAATCCAACAGCAAATCTCACTCAAGCTAGAGCATAACAGAGTTATCACACTCCATCTTCCTATCATGCTCCTTCTGATCAGTACAGTTTTCATATTACTCTACTTCCTCTTCGGTTTGGTATCCTGATTCAAGTGCATCCAACCACATCTCTAATGACCTATGAAACTTGAATTTTGCCTCGGAGTATACCGGAGGTAAGCATTTTCAGCTTGGCAATGGTTATGACATCAATATCTCTCATGTTGGTAATTTCGTTTTCACTCTTCTTCCAACTCCAAATCTTTATTTCTAAATAATTTCCTAGATGTTCCCCAAATAACTAAGAACCTGCTTATGTTTCTCTTTTTGCCAGAAACAATAAAGTATTTTTTGAATTTCATCCCATTATTTGTTTGTGAGGGATCAGACTACCAAGGCCATCATACTCAAGGGCACCCTTGATTAAGGGTAATATTTAGAGTCCATATTTTGGTAGTGCTACAGAAAACAATTTAGTTTAGACCTCACAGTAAAAATAATTAATTTAGTCGTGATTTAGAAGTTGATTTTAATTTTGGTCAATTTACTAATCTGATAAAAAAAAAGTAAGTGATGTGGTTAGTCTCAACAACTTGATATAGTTGATATTATTTGGCAAAAAGAACTTATTTACGCATCATTTTATTTTTGATTAAGTTAACAAGTATTAAAACCATGACTACTTTTATGACTTCAAAAATTTTCTGTTAAATAGCAATTTTGTATTGGATCTCTCTCTCTCTCATACTTTATATCTACACCACTTTTATCGGATTTTTTTTGGCGTCGAGTCTATATGATAATGATAATGAGGAGATATATCATATAAAACGAAAGGTGATCAATCTAGAATGTCATCTCGTTGGGTTAAACTCTTTGGAAGTGTAGGAAATTTCTGGAGGGAGGATAACAAGAGATGAACAAAATGATAACAGGAAACTCTGAAAGTCCTGTATAACACTTTCAGATCAAATCTATTTGGTCGGTTCACCCAAAAATTTGATCGGATAAAATTCAGAGAAAGTAGAACAAAGTATGATATGTTCTGTGTGAAGAAAGAACCAAAAAAAAATCTGTTAAAAAGCGACAAAAAAGGGGCAAAAACGGTCTCAACTGCTGAAATGTGCCTGGACTAGACGGACCTGCTGAAATGACGAGAGTACCCTCTAAATATTAACTAACCATTTTATCAAGGGCAAGTAAACGACAGACATTCGGCAGTGTCGTCGGTGGTTGGGCGTGCACACTGCAGTCTGCAGACACACAGCCACTCTTGATTCAATTGAGGGGCCCAGGCCCACTTGTTGTCTTGTAGCTGTCAGCAAACCTTTCTAATTGGGCTGCATTTACATTTTACAGTCCAGCTTTTATTATGGATACTCTACCATTAATTTGGACAATAGGAGAAAGAAAGTACATTTAATATTTTACGTAGGTCGTTACCTGTATTAAAGAATCAAATTATATGTCTAAACACTCTTGTTTAATGTGTTATATATTTTAACATTTTAGAATCTCAATGAGGGTTTATTAATCGATAATTAATAATTGTTAATACATAATTAAATGTTAACTTAAAAATTAGTTTAAAGAGTTCTAAATCTTTTTTTCTTTCTTTCAAGATTTTGATTGTACAAGAGAGTACACCTGTATATTGTGTCCATAATTGGTGCAATGGGTTAGAAATAGATGCATTGATTAGAGAAACAAAATATGAGAAGGGTTAAAAAAACATTAAGTGTGTTTTTGGGATGACGAGTTAGGTGGTTGATGAATTTAGATAATATTTGATTAAGAGAAGTTAACCTACAAAATTAGTTTGGACCTGCTGCTACACGTTACCTTCCACTGCCTTATAAGTATGGCTATATTCCCTATATCTTATATCTTGTAGAGTAGAAGTTGCCTCATTGTCTACCACATATTTGTTAAATTTTTACTGTACTAAAACGACTATATAGTTTTCACCTACTGATATCTAATGTATCAACATTTTGAATTTCTCTTTTGACAGCAACACAGCAACACATACACGGTACAAACAGTAAATTAAAGCGGATGAAATCATATTTGTATATTTTGATTTGGTTTGCGGTTTGAAAAATATGATTTGATTTACGGGTTTAAAAAACTACGATGTATGGTTTAGGTTTGGTTTCTAAAAAATATAAACAAACCAAACCGTAAACCGTGTTAATATAATTAGATTAAATATTAATTTTTTAATTAAATTTGTAAGTATATATTGTTATTTTAGATTTTAATTGAAAATATAATATTAACTTATGTTCATATTTTTTGGTAAAAAATCTTTATATAACACAAATTCAGGAGCTTAGAATCAAGATCTTAAACCCTAACCTCGTTCACCCATCTTAATCGGTCGATGTCTATAAAATGACATAAAATGTTATGTTATCTAGCATAAAATTCAAAATTACTTATAAATTATTGTAATAGGCAAGCCGAAAATATAATATAAAATGTTTTCACATGTGTAATTCTAAAATTTCAAATCAGATCAAATCAACGTAGGATTACAATATAACTAAACTATATATGCTAAACAACATATTTCGGGATTATTTTATTTTGTTCAAGTATGCAATCCCACCGATGTATATTTATAGAGCGATTTTTTTTTAATTTTTTTTTAATCTCGAGCAATTATATGAATCCTGATTATGATCAAGCCGTACCCTTTATCTCATTTTTCACGGAGTATAGTTATTAATTAATTGGTATGACTCGCAATCTTGTGCAGCTGCCGGCGGCACATCCAATTAGGATTTAATTAAATCTAAGTATGGATTATTAAATCGTAACTAATTATAATTAAAGACTGCCGCACTGTGCGGCTGGCCGCATATGAGTTTTTCTTTTTGGATTTTTATTTAGTTTGGTGAGGGGAGTGGGAATTTACCACTTGACTAGATATGTATGCGACACAAAGAAGATATGGTACAAAAACCACCTTTTAGGGTTATTAATTGGTTTGATGGTTAGATTTTCATAGATGTTAACAACCCTAGGCCTGGAGGCGTAAATGCGACATTTAATTAAGCACAGTATATTTGTATTAAATTGTTGAACTGGCACATCCAGCATTTTTGTAAATGGTAAAAATCTGCTACGGAATTTAATGATGGATATGAAATTGGGATTTATTCTCATTCAATCGCTCTTTGGAAAGCAGTTGATGTAATTCTACTGCAATTTTTATGTCGATTCAATATGAATATTTAATATTTTTAACGTGTCAATAATTATATTATGGTAGACATTAATATCAAAATATGGTAGTACAAAAGGGATTGTAAAAAGACAATAATATCGATCAATGTTTTATTCAAATTAAAAAAATATTTATATATTTAATTTACCCAAAATTTACCATATAAAGTAAAACCTGAAACAACATTACCATGTGGACCTCTTTCTGACTGTGTTTGATACGTCGATTGTATTTTATGTATTAATTTTATTATAGACTCACTTTGAATATGTTGTAAATGTGATTAAATATAATGTTTTTGGGATGACACCATTATATATAAGGGGCAATTGTCATTTAAATCATAATTTTTCATTGACTTTTGGTCAATCCTATAACTTTTAAAACTAGAACATAAAGTAATAACTTTTGACATTTTCTCAATTATCCCATATATTAAAATTCCAGTGAAATTGTTAGCCGAAATTTCCGACATGGACAAAACGTTCGTTCTTCAAAACGATGTCGTTGAGATAATTGTCATTTAAATCATAACTTTTCGTTGAATTCCGGCCGACACGTCACCACCGACTTCACTGAAATTTTGATCTGTAAGATAATTGAGAAAATGTCAAAAGTTGTGATTTTATGTTTAATTTTAAAAGTTATGGGACTGACCAAAAATCAATAAAAAAGTTATGATTAAAATGACAATTATTCCTATATATAAAGACGATGAAGAATTTTGACTGATGGCAAGTGATAGAAAAAATGTTTGAAAAATAATTGAGAAACTCAGTTAAATACAACGCGAATATTTACTATTTAGCATAGTAATTACACATTGAAAATCCAATCCTTGTAACTTGGCCGTGCACTCCTTTCATTTATAGAGATGAATATATTAATTACAAATCTCAAATGACTTGGGTACATATTTAGGTGATAAATATTGAAAAAAGTGGTTAGCAAATATAACAAAGAATAGACAAGTTACAGTATTAAATTTAAAATTACAAATTAAATAACTAATTAAAAAGAACATTACTCATAATTAATCACATATAAACCTAGACATTTTCCATCATATAATGTATTGACGAACGGCACATTAACCCAACTAACAAATTATGTATAGCAGATATGTAGAAAGAAGTATTTATTTTTGTGATGGGAAAAGCATCAGTTAGATTACATATTGGGAATAAACAATATATATAATAATATATATATATATATATATATTAAAAAATGGATAAATAATAATAACAACGCGTGACCCCCTCCATGTGGGGGGTGCGTTAGGTGTCTGCGTGTGCGTGTACACAAATTAGTCACCTTATGCATCAAGCACTGCTGGGACAACACCCACCAACATTATATTTCACGTCCCTTTTATCCTTTTCTAATTCCTCTCTATTAAATTTACATCCAAAATTTACAATTTCTTAAGATTGAATGTATATCATATATACTACGTGTCATTTTTCTAGAAGAAAAAAAAAAGATAGACAAAAAAAAGTTTATGCCCGAAAACGATTAAAAATCTAAACCTCTTAAGTATGTACAAGACTTTTATATGAAAGAAGAGTGGAAACTTCCATTGGAAAATATTGAAGAACATGCACTAGTAACAATAATTATTATCAGTATTTTTAGTATATATTTAAATAATAATTGCAGTATATATATAATATAATCAATATATATATACACATCAATCATCATATCAGTATAAGCTTACTAGTAACAATCAACATATATAATACAACGATTATACCATTATAAAATTATGATATAGTCAGTATAACCTTTATATATATATATGAAGAATTATGGTCGTCATACCTGTGGATTTCGAATTGTTGGTCTTCTGAACATTATTATTCACCATTTTTGGCCGAGAGTTTGAGAAATATAGAGTGATGAAAATATTTTGAATGGGTAAAATATTTCGCGTGGGGTGAAAAAATTTTGACAGTGAGAAGTTTTAGAGAAATTGAATTTTGAACGAAGAAAGTAATGAGGAAGAAGGTAAAAGGTTTTTTCAACTTATCGCGGGAAAAAAATGAAAGTGGAATACTATTTCTGTGTTTTTTAAGGTTTCCTTTAATTTGAATAGTCTCGTTTATTTCCGACGGACAAAATGCCCTTTTACTGATAAGCATAGACGATTATGTTGATTTTGTATTTATTTCAATCTCGATCATTTATAATTTAATTGGATGCGTATTAATTGGTGTTAGTTCTTCAATAGGGCCCTATTTTCATATATATTGGTTTTATAGATAACCACAAAGATAGAGGGGGCAAAGAGAGGACAAAATTAATTGGTGAATTGTTTCTGCAACAATCCAGATAAAACATGAGTCAAGGTAAGTTTTTCTTTTTTTCTTGTAGAATTTGAAAGGGTTGAATAAAATCAAATCTGCAACTTGATTTCATGATGGAAATCACCAAAATAAGATTATTTAATCTGAAAAGAAATATGGCCCAAGTCAGCCGGAATGGCAGATATATAAAAGACATAAATTATACTATTAAATACTTAATTTAGAGAAGGCAATAATTATATCAAGTTTTTTTGATTGGGTATATGATATAGAATTTACTTTATATAAAATTAAATTATTTGTTATTTAGATAATGGATGAGTTATCTCCATTGAGAAAGGATTGAATATTAAAGTAGAATGATTAGTTAAAAAAAATCCATTTTCTTGGATTTAAGGAAAAAAAAAAAACAAAAATTCGAAGCCGTGTCGCGCAATGCCTGCGAGCGTGTAGCGCTCGCACCCACGGCCAATTTCGGCGGCCACCAACGCTTCACTGGGACGAGCAGCACGCAATGCCCTCTGGCCGAGCGATTTCCGCTGCTGTGAATGCTCAAGACATCCATTTCGCTAGCTAAGTCACACTCAGAAGACTTTTTAATGTTGATTTATAAACGAGAATATGTCCTACATCCTGTATTGAATTTTTCTTTTTAAATTTTAGATCGCATGTGGAACATGTAAGGAGGTTAGGAGGAAATGCGATCAGGGGAGTGGGCTCTCTGTTTCATAAATAGATCACTCAGTTATTTATGTATGTATTGTTTTCATCTCTCACATCCAAACCACTAGACTTATGTAAATGTAGTAGTGCAAGTATATGTATGTATGGACTAGTACGTTACCTGTGGGGTGTTGGGGGGCGGGGTAGTATGCATGCATGGTTCATGAGTCGTTTTCGGCAGTACTGATACAGTGGTTGTATTTTATGACATAATAATGTCAAGACCCAGCTTCTGCCCTTTCCCTCATGTCCAAATCACAACTTCAAAATATTTACATACACCTATTCTATTTTCAGAATATTTATTATGGATTTTTTTTGTTATTAACTACAACAAAAGAAGAAGAAAATCAGTACAACTTAATTATAAGTTGAAACCAAAAAAAAAGATAGTAAAAGTGATTTATGTATGTTGGTATAGGAACAAGTTTAAATAAAAATTCATTTTTATTGTGAGAATAAATAATTAATTTCAATTTTTCAGTCGTGGAGATCTATAGTGAATGCATCTTCATATTGGATGAATGCAGACCAATGTTCAAATCACAGAAGGGGTTAAAATTTCATATAATTTTATGATTTTGGAATACCGTTAATTTCACTGTGAATGTAATATAACATTTTACATTCAATGAGTAGTGTTTTTAATTCTCATGATAAAAAAAAATAATTTTCACGCTAACCACAACCCGATATAGTATATATATGCTAAATTTTAGATGACTCTGATCACTTCTTGAGGCATGATAAATAAATAGTGACTTTGTGTAGATTATGGAACTTTTCGTGTTTCAAAATATGAAAGTTGTAACGTAGTTTTTATTATATGCGTATTAATTTGTTACGAATCATGGACGCGTACTACAAAGTTTCCTGTTTATTAGTTTGTCGGTTAATGGTTATTTCTCTAAACTTTACAATTATTTGAAGAAATAAACTTTGCAATTATGCAATTGATTATGATGTCATGAGATTTTTATAGTAGCGAACCGAACTCTATGATAATCCTAGTAATGTTCTTTTCATTCAGTTTCACAAATTAATTCATTGGTTATAATGGCTATTAAATTTCTTGTTCTAACAACCCGAATTATTTTAGGATGGGGGTGGGGAGCATATTCCTGCCGTCATGTGATCATTATAAATGAATATTTAATATGTCTTTATTCTCGTCAATTTTCAATCAACCAAGGCCATGTTCCTCTCTCTCTCTCTCTCTCTCTCTCTCTCTCTCTCTCTCTCTCTCTCCCCACCCCCCTCCCTCCCACACACACACCCCAATGGCATTGTGAAAATTCTTTGAAGTTTTTTTTAGAGCAAAACCCTCTAATTACAGAATTGATTAAAACATTTTAAAGGAAGTTGAATGACTTAAAATAATTGGAGTCCGAAAAAGTTGAAAGTGGAGTAAAGATTGTTGCTATGAATGTCATAAGAGTCGACATAGTAAAAGATGAAGCTGACTCGTAGGATCACCCTCCCCTTTTGTCCCATACTATACCCACCCTTGAAGTTATGATCTGATTAACGAATTCATATATGTGCAAGTTGTTGTTCAAATAATAATTCTTCTATATATATATATATATTTCTGTGTTGTGGACATTTTTTAAGATTTATTTATTCTTTTATGAAGAAAAAATTATGTACTGTCACTATTCACTTTGTGCTCAAACTTATATTAAGATTCGTGAGTACATTTTGATACCACGCACTTTATATGCAATAGTATAAACACCAAACATCATAAGAACACACGCAATAGACCCTATCATCATAATATATATTACTCATATTAGACAAAATTATGGATTCTGAAGTTGCATACAACTTATCATAATAGATATAATCAAAAGGGAGAATATATTAATTTATCCCAAACTATAATAGATATAATCCAAAGGGATTTCTCCAAACTATATGCAACATTTTATGTCAAAAGAAGGCACATACTAACGAAAACTTTTTTATTTGTGTAACAAAAAATGAGACTTTTTAAGTTGCATACTAACACTACTATTTGGTAGGCAAGAGTACTAAGGCAAGATTAACTAATAATATGGGCTAATAGGGTTGTTTGGTGCCAAAGTTAATTATCTATGAAGTTTGATATTAGGGATAAGGTCCGGACCTAAATCACTGTTCTCTTTTGATAAACAATCTCTCACCCCTTTAGATTATCTCTAGAGTTTAACTAAAGCAAGATTAACTAATAATTTGGATTGATCTAGAGTTTAATCAATTGTACGGAATACCTATTTCATGTTATCTTGCACCAAACACTTAAAATAGATAAAATATCTCACCTTATTTGTATTATTTATCTTGACTTTATTAATCACACAATTTTGCATTTTCAAACATACCTACCAAACACACACTTAATTTTACAATTACATACTTCTTTAGTTTTTTTAAGTGTCTCATTTTTCGAAATATGGGAGTATATATTACATTCTTTTCATTTTATTCTTATTTAATATATTTTGTAATTTAGTAATTGATAGTATGTATACATATATTATACGGTACGTATAATTTGATGACATCACGTGATACTTAAAAAAATGGAAGAAATAAAACAAAACAACCGACGCCGCAAATTAAGCTTGCACCAATATATGTAACATTGAGATATATATTATCATTATGCCATTAAAAAACATATACCATCACAAATATCTCATATATATATATAACCCAAATTAACCACCAATATCACAATAAACAACTTTCCTAAAAACATTCATCCAAATTGCTTTTAAATTATGACCTTTCCTATTCTTGTCCGGTAAGAAATATAGAAAGTCGGAGGATGGTATTGATATTTTTTTTAAATCCTCCTTATATTTAATTAAAAGTTAAATAATTCGTCAATTAGGACAAAATAAGATTCATTCAGGGACGTGGGGTCGCACAGGGTCGGTCGATCCCATCGTCGGCTCACGAGTACCAAATTTTTTAATTAAATTCGAATTTTTGAATTGCCATCGACTCACGTACAACAGTTCTGATTCTATGAATATTATTTTCTAAATCCGTCACTGTATTCATTAGTGACTATACGCATCGCAAAGTAAAATGTGCTTAAGTAACGTATATATATGAGCATCCAGAGACGGGCCTTTTACCATACTTCCCCCGACTATAGTTCATCATATCAATTCTCGAAGTTTGTAGATTTTCGATTTGCTCCTCTATAGTAAAGTTTGCTTTTTAACTCGACCGACTTGTGTAATTAATACAATTCGAGGAATTTCTAAGAACTAATTCTAAAATTGTGAATATAATTCAAGGCTATAAATATTTATACATCACATATTCACAAGCTTTAAATTATGATCGGAGAGTTAATTTAAAAAGGGGCTGTAAAATGGAGGGTCAGAAATTTGATTTAATTAGGGAGTTCTAATAGTTCAGCCATTAATGTGGGCAAGAGACCATTTCTCCTCGATTCCTACAAAGTCCATTGAATTGTTAGGTTAATTAAATAATGAAGCCGAATCAGAGGTTGAATTGAATTTTCGGTCTTATTTAGTTAACTAATTTGGTAATATTGGATACGTGCTCTTTTATATTGGAGATGAATTTTCCAATCCTTGCCTTTCATGTGTATATATTAAATTAGATTGGAATATTCGTGAAGAAAGAAATTACTATCTTACCAAGCTCAAGTAAAGACAAATCCTAACCATAGTTAAGAGTATTGACTTGCCTCAATTAAAGTAAACAATAGACTTGTATAAATTAAGAGAGTTTCACTCACTACAATGCATTGGTCCTTTGAATATGAATTAAGGCCCACCACCCAGATAGACTAAACTAATTGCACTACCGTAATCACCACAATATCAGATTAAAATCCGACACCGTAAGCAGCAGAATAAATATAATATTATTTTAATACGCCAATAATTTATTCAATTTCACATAGGAAAATAAGTAGCTTACTGGGCTTGGTTTAAGATCTTTGTTGTTTTGTTGCTGCCTTCACAAGTTTCTTCAGATCCGAAGAAAAAGGCAGGAAATATTATAACCCTTTTAAAAAGGAATTTATTAGATTACAGTAATTGTGAGATGGTAGGGGGGAAACAAAAATGAAAAAAGGAAATAAATTAATTGAACGAGGACTTGCCAAAAGACGCTCTGCATACATACATACATAACTTCTACAAATAAATATATATAGAGAGAGAAAGTAGCTGTAGAGGAGGGGAGAGAGAGAGAGAGGCATACGTGTGAATGGAGTTGAGTATGAAATATGGGAGAATGAAAGAGGGGGTTTTTATTAAGTAAAAGTTCTCGTCTATTCTGTTTTCTGTCAGGACTTTTGCCGTCTTTTAACTAAATCCGTTTTCGCTTTTTCGCTTTACGCTTCATGTTTTTGTTTTCCTTCTGAGTAAATGTGCTTTTGATTTTTGATTTTTTGTTTTAGTTTGTGGGGAATTTAAACTTTAGAGTGATTGAAGTGGAAGAGTACAATTTGAGGAGAAAAGAGGTGGGATAATTTAATCTTTTTTTCGAAAAGGATATTAATCTGGTCCAAGGTCATGGGTTTCTTGTGCTGATATGGGGTTCAAATTGAAGAAAGTGTGATATTTGATCGAAGATATATAAAAACTTTTTGACTATTGTCAGAATTTTGATTTTGTCAAGATAAGATTTTGATTGTGAGGAAGGGCCAAATATAAACTATTCTGTATGTTATTGAGACACCATATGCTGCTGCTGCTGTTTCTGCGGATGGGCTTATGTGTCTGCTTCAAATAAGGAGGTAAGAGTTTGAAGTTTTTTTAACTTTAATTGGATGTTTTTGTTCTCTCTTTCCTTTTTCTGTTTCTGCCTATCAATTTCTGCGATTCTCTCTGAGATAAATCCGCCTTGGTTTTGTGGCAGAAAATCCTTGCTGTGTTATAAAAATTGTTGATTGAAATGATTACCTTTATGGAATCGAAAGAGAAAATGAAAGAAACAGAGAGGTGTTTGGATTCTCAATTATGGCACGCCTGCGCCGGCAGCATGGTGCAAATGCCATCGGTGAATTCCAAGGTGTTTTACTTCCCACAGGGCCACTCCGAGCACACTTGTGGGAATGTTGATTTTAGGAATTGTCCGAGAATTCCTGCTTACATACCATGTAGAGTTTCGGCTATTAGTTTCATGGCGGATCCTGATACGGATGAGGTCTTTGCCAAGATGATATTGGCTCCAGCTACTGAGAATGGTGTTGAGGTTGATCATGACGAAGCGGCTGTTGGGATCAGTGGCTCTGATAATCAAGAAAAGCCCACATCTTTTGCAAAGACTCTAACACAGTCTGATGCCAACAATGGTGGCGGGTTTTCAGTGCCTAGGTATTGCGCTGAGACGATATTTCCACGGCTGGACTACTCGGCTGACCCTCCGGTGCAGACCATTCTTGCTAAGGATGTTCATGGCGAGACGTGGAAGTTTAGGCATATCTACAGGGGAACACCAAGGCGGCATCTCCTGACAACGGGGTGGAGTACTTTTGTGAACCATAAGAAGCTTGTGGCGGGGGATTCTATAGTGTTTATGAGGGCGGAGAATGGTGATCTTTGTGTTGGGATCAGACGGGCGAAGAGGGGGATTGGTGGCGGACCTGAGATATCGACTGGGTGGAATCCGGCAGGTGGCAACTCTATTGTGCCTTATGGAGGGTTTTCATCGTTTCTGAGGGATGATGAGAACAAGCGGAGGAAGGGCAATAATGGGAATTGGATAGGAAGGGGGAGAGTGAAGGCGGAAGATGTGGTTGAAGCTGCAAGTCTTGCTGCCAGTGGACACCCCTTTGAGGTGGTGTACTATCCCAGAGCCAGCACTCCTGAGTTCTGTGTGAAGGCCTCTCTGGTGAAGGTAGCAATGCAAATACGTTGGTGCTCGGGGATGAGGTTTAAAATGGCATTTGAGACGGAGGATTCCTCGCGCATAAGCTGGTTCATGGGGACTATATCATCAGTTCAGGTTGCTGATCCTATTCGGTGGCCTGATTCACCTTGGAGGCTACTCCAGGTAAAGTTCGGGTTTAAGATGAATTAATCTTATTTCAGTTTGTTATATGCTTCATAAGAACATTTTTCAGCTTATTTTATTCAATCTGAATTTACTCCTCTTCATGTGTAGTCCTAAATCTTGTTCAATGTACTTGCTTTATACTAGTCTCTGGAATGACAACTCATAATATTTTATGTGTTGACTGTCAGCCAATGTTTTGCGCAGTCCTTAATCTTTGATTCGCTTTCACTTGTTCAGTATACTGTCTTTAATATAATAGATATTATTATGCATCCTGCTTAATGTTTAATGTTTAAGTTTGCAAATTTGATAGTGTCTAAACCAGCTGTTACAAGGTTTGTGTATGAAAATGATTGCAGGTTGCCTGGGACGAGCCTGATCTGCTTCAAAATGTGAAACGTGTGAGCCCTTGGCTTGTTGAACTTGTCTCAAACGTGCACCCCATCAGCCTCTCCCCTTTCTCACCTCCAAGAAAGAAAATGAGATTACCACAGCATTCAGATTACCCTTTCGATAGACAAATTCCTCTGCCGCCATTCAGCCACCAACTTGTCGGGTCTAGCAACCCCTTTGGGGGTCTTTCAAATACCACTCCTGCTGGCATGCAGGGAGCCAGGCATGCTCAATATGATTTATCATTATCAAGTCTCCACGTCAATAAACAACTGCAGTCGTGTTTGTTTCCTGTTGGTTTTTTGCCTCTTGATCGAGTTCCAACTGGACCTTCCAGTCCCCTTCTTCCGAAGCCTGGCAGCAATGAGAACATTTCCTGTCTACTTACCATGGGAAATCCAACTCAAGGATCAAATAAACCTAATAATGGCAAGGCAGCCCCGTTTGTGCTTTTTGGTACGCCAATACTTCCAGAGAAGCAGATTTCTCTGAGTTGCTCTAGTGACACAGTATCCCCCGCTCGAACAGGCAATAGTTCCTCTGATGGGAATGCAGAGAAAACGGGAAATACTTCTGACCGATCTGGTTCCGGCCTTAATCAAAACGAAGCACCAGAGCGCTCATCATGTGAAGGAATACAATCAGAGCTTCTGGAGACTGGTCACTGCAAGGTTTTTATGGAATCTGAGGATGTAGGCCGTACACTAGATCTTTCTCTGCTCGATTCCTATGAACAACTGTACAGAAAACTCGCAGATATGTTTGGCATTGAAGTCTCAGAAATGCTGAATCGTGTTCTCTACAGAGATGCAGCGGGCAGAGTCAAGCAAGTTGGTGACCAACCGTTTAGGTGAGACTAATTTGTTTGGCTACTTTCGTTGCATGACATCTCATCGTGTCTTAACATTTACTTATAGAAACTATTTTCGTTTCTTTGTTGCGTTGCAGTAATTTTATGAAAACTACGAGGAGGTTAACGATCTTAGCTGATTCGAGCAGTGACAATGTAGAAGTATAGACATGTTCCTAAATAATTCGTGCTTCGATTTTCTGACTATATTGCCGATTGATGGGAATGCTTCATTCCTAATTTCTTTTACCTTCTGGATGTGGAATAAAGGGAAATTTCTCCCATCGATTGCTAGCTGAGCTAAAAGGTTGGTTCTGCGCGGGCAAGGAATACTGGTCTTGTTTCTTTGCCCTTTTGCATGAGGTGAGGCTTTATGAAGGGAAATTTCATTTAACTTTTTTTCACAATTTTGTTAAGGCATTTCCTTCTATGGGAATGAATATGTTGGGCTTAATCTCATAGCATAATGTTTGCTGATTTAAGAGATTTTGAGAGAAAGTTTCTTGTTGGTTTTCTCAGGTCAAGTTAGTTGGCCTGAATTTTCTTTGTACAGCATAAGTTTGATTTAAAATGTACGTTTATCTTATTTATCTCATGTTTGCAAATTTTGGTTCTTACAAAAGATAAACAAATGAAGCCTTCAAATGTTTGTCAATTGGCTAACAAATTTGGAGCATCAATTTTTGTCAAGATCGATAATATAGGGTTATCTTAAATATGAATATTGAAGAAAATTTATGATAATTGGATTTCAATTTTTATCCAAAAATATTGAAGTGGATAAAGAATATTTTAAAATTTGAATAATATTTCATTCAAAATTCAACCATACAAACAAACATATGAATGTGTATGGGATCCGGTGCATATGTTTTGCGTGCACGGTTATCTTAGAATTGTAAACTCTGATCCGAAATCATCGAAAATAGTTTACTAGTATCGGTCATAAGAAGAGGGATTATATAAAATTAGGGTTTGATTATGAAAATTAACAAGTGTGGGACAAAATTAAGACAAAGATGAAGAGAGTTAATGTCGGAGACAGAAGTCACGTGGTGGACCAAAACCCAACTTTTTAACTTCATAAACTTATATTTGCTATTCGATTGCCCCAACTGTTGGCAACTAAATTAATAATAGTCTTTAAATCCAACAATCAATAATAATATTAATAATTCTAATAGAGTAATCATATATGCTTGTTTAACATTTTCATAATTTTTTTAATCTAAGTGTGGCAGTTAAAAAGCAGCCACACGTGAGAGAAGTTAGAACACGCCCAAAAAAACAAGTTTATATACCATATTAGTTAAAAAGACTAAGTTAGCATTAGTTTTAACTTAAAAATCAGTCTAAATAAAAATGACTTTTTTTTATTTTTTTAATTATTTTGGATCTTCATCTTTACAAAAATATTAGAAGTTAAAATAAAAAATAGATTTGAAGCATTAATTTTTGTGTAATAAAGGTTGTCATATTTATAAAACTTTAAGCAACTTGATGTAATTTGATGTGAAAGAAGTTGTTTATATCATTAAATGTACACATCAACACACAAAATTTATAACATCGTATAGTAACTAACTATTAATAATCACATCATAATTTTTTTTTAATCATAGCAAAAATGGCTCGACATTAAGGTGATTTTTTGAAAAATCGAGCCCTAGCATATCCTAGAATTCAAATTAATTTACCTCTCGTGGTGTATCATTGATTGTTGATTTTCGTATAGACGGCTTGAAACTCATGTAACTCCATCATTCAAAACCATATAGCAGATCTCATTCTCATTAGAATATTTTTGAAGCCTTATTTGAGCCCTCAAAAGATCTCATTTGCTTCTATGGCCTCTAATACAATCTCTTCAACTTCGAAAGAGCTTCACGTGGACATCAAATACGCCTTAATTAAAATTCTGTAAAAAAAAATGTATGACAATTCTACGAAAACTTTCAGATGTAGTTCTTAAGCGCACGATGATAAGTCGAGATGGTGACCTCTTCTCGTTCCCGGTGCATGTACGTCCTCCGTCGGGGTTGATTGGCCTCTTTCATTTCCTCCTAAATACGAATGACAAACACCCCCAAATTGCGAGCAATAGGAGATGTTGTCCTTCAATTATGGATCTTCGAGAACATTGTCGGCGCCGTGAGGATCCATATTCTCGATAGAAGTTTGAAAGAAAAATTTCTTAAATTTAAAAAGAACTTAGAAATTTTTTGGAAAAGAAATGAATTTTTGTTGTTTAAAATATGAGATGAAGAGCAGATATGTATAGATATTTTAAAAGAAAAAAAAAGTGTAGTTGAAACGACTAGATTAATAAAAAGAAATATATATTTATTAATTTAACAGAAATTAAAAATAAATATATAACGGCTAGAAAAAGATTACTAGGCGTGCGACGCACTCACTCTCTCATTGGCTTAGAGATGCGAGTACGCCTCACAGGCGTGTGGCGGCTGATAGGGCCGAAGAGCCATGCCCTTGGCTCGTTGCTCTGCATCAACGGTATGCCGCTAGATTTCCCGAGCCGCTGATGTGGATGCTCCTTGTATTTTAAAAGCAAATAGTATAGAAAAATTATACTTTTTATAGAAAAAATTATTACCTTGTCTAACTAGGACAGCGTATTACCATTTTCATTTAATCACATATCTGTTTAGTTCAACTTTTTCATAATTTTTTTAAGGGCAGTTGAAAAGCAGCCGCACGTTAGAGTGGAGAGCCTGGGGTGGGCCCCGATAATTATAAGTTCACGTGTGGAAAACGTCAGCGCGAAGATATATAAACTCGTATGGCTTCTCAAAGACCGCATTTGTCCCTTCTTTACTAGAATAATTAATTATCTTTAATTACTTTGGTTAATGGATCTTTTTTTTTTCCAATTAAGGGCTCGTTTGGTAGCCGTGCAAAATTAAAATATAGACTAAAACCGTGTTTAAATTAATTCGGGCCCAATAGATAAAGATTGAGATAAAGATTGAGATAAATTTTATATT